>MU767337.1:3955-18042 GCA_026770625.1 Nicotiana glauca | reverse complement strand
TTTTTTACTTCAATTATTTTCTTTTTCAACAAACACAAATTCATATGCCAAGGTTTAAATTATGTTGGTACCAAGAAAGCCACAACTTGGTCAATGGGCACCAACCCCAATTCAAACCATTTATTTTCCTAATTTAACAAAATCTAATCCTAACTACAAGACTAATTCCCTTAAGAAAGTTTTCAATCTACACATCATCGGAAAAAGTCGCCAAATTTTTTTTTTACAATTACCCGGTACAAGAAGAAAATTGGCATCCTTGGAAAAAGAATCGTGGTATAAAGAAAACTAAGGATATTGCCACTAACATAAAACATACTATATAAAAAATTAAGAAGCTAATAAGCATCAAGTAACAAAAAAAAATTAGGAGTTAATAAACATACTAATATAACACATCACATGAAAATATACTAAAAACAAAATGAAAATAATCATAGTAACAATCTGCCATCCCACAGTTATCCACAATTATACAATAAGAACATTTATACAAGAAGTCACCCCCCAACTAAAGATGTTGCAATGTCCCCAATGCAACTAAAAATGATAGAGTAAAATGGTGGAAAGTGCTCCCTGAATATTGCATCAGTCAGAACTGGATGTGGTGGGAAATTTAAGCTCCAAGTCTGCATTATCATCATCATCATCCGAGTCCTGTGAACCACAAAGTGTACTCAACTTTTGCATCATCTTGGAAAGCAGCTTACTTTTCTTCTTCTCGTGCTCCTTGAATTTTCTTTACCTCCTTTCTATCTTACCTTACCTGCGGCTCATGTTTTCCATCCTGGTGCCCATTGCCTCCATCTTACCTGTGATTTCCTTCTGCTCTTTGACTATGTCATCCAGGGATTTTCGGGCATTCTCCCCAGTAGATGTGCTTTCCCCAGATGGGCCAGTGGGAAGGCCAACTATAAGCTGCCTAAAATGTGCATCAACCCCATAAATCTGGCTGGACAAATGGCGCATAGTGTGAGGCCCAGACTGGAGGCTTCCCATAGGGTCAAAGGATCCGGCGGGATCAGTAGTGGCCTTTGTGAACTGCCTGAATGAAGGGGAGGCTACATCAATGCGCCTCTTTTTCTACTTTTCACTTGGTCCCCTTTTCAGTACGGGATGGATCATCGGCTTGCCAGGACCTTTCTCAACGTCATTGGGGCGTTTAAGCACCCCTGCATCATAGCAAAGTCTGGTGATCAAAGAAGGAAAGAACAGGCTCTTGGACCTCCCATTAGCAGCTTCCTCAATCTCTCGGACAATATGCTCCCCCACATTAACAGGCAATCCATCCATGAGAGCGGCAATCATGAGTGCACTGTCTGTTGTTACATCGGTGTCATTTGTAGAAGGTGACACTCTGGAACAAATAATGGAAAGCCATGTCTTTGTTTTCGCAGTGAAGTTATCTCTTATGCAATGTTAGCCACTTTGGAGTGACCCGGCCATGCAGCTTATCTATCAGCCATTGGTTGCCCCCTGCTCTTGCTCTTTCTTTGTAAGCCTCGTTGTCAGCATTGGGGAGGCCATAAACATCATTGATAATCTGAGAGCTGAAATGAACCTGTACGCCCCGCACAGTAGTCACCAATACACCCTGGAAGTCAGTCCATATGGCATTTGCATAGAACTCCAAAACTATTGTGTGGTTGGCATTGATTGGTGGCTCAGCAAAACACATCCATCCGCTCTCCATCAAGCGTGCATAGAAGCCAGGCATTTTGTCTTCAACTTTTTCTAAATTGATTCCTCTTTCCCGCACAATGGTTTTGGACAACAGTTCATCATATTTCTGCTCAAATGCCGCAGATAAAAACCGCTCATGATCGAAAGCTTCCTCTTGTCCAGGTCCGAAAACATGTTCTTGTGCAATTTCATGATGTTCTGGTTCCATTTTAAATCCAAAGTACCTACAAAATCGACCAACAATGTTAAAAGCTCATACAGACAATTAAAACAATGTATTAGGAAGTATTTAAGCAAAGAAGAAATGGGTGGAAGAGGTCCCGGGCAGAGTTGTGCGAAGCTACTATTTTGTGCCATGTTTGGGACTGCCAGGCATTGCTCTTCACGTTCGCGAGCTTCTAGCCGCGTTTGCGAAGAGTAAAAAAAATTCAAAATTCCCAGAACTTCGCATTCGCGAGGGTACCATCCGTGAAGGTATAATTCTGCCACTTCTGTTGCTACGCCTACGCGTTCGCGTGGAAACCCTCGCGTTCGCGAAGGCTTCTTCTTCGCCCAGAAAATTTTTCTTCTTTGAGGCATTTCTTCAACCATTTTGTGTGCTATTTTTTTGTTATTTATTTACAGCACATTTGGGCACACATTTTCCCAGAATTTTCTCACAAATGAGCACTCACACTCAACCAATCTCACCCAGCAAACAACAACAATTTTCATGCATCAATTTGCAACTTAATGCTTAAAATTTTAACCCTCAAAACCATACAACAATGATTGCTCTTCTTTCACAATTTACACCAAGAAAAGGAAGAAAAGAAACAAAACTTGATTGAGAGGAGAGTAAAGATTACATACCTTGAAAATGGAGATGAAAATTTGCAAGAAGACTTGAAGATTTTAGACACTTTGAATTTTTGGGGCTTAGGGGTTATGGGTCTGTTGTTTTGAGCAAAGGGGGTAAATTTCATTTCCAGTAGCATTTGGGCATTTTAACTTACCCGACCCTACGCGTTCGCGAGGGACACACGCGTACGCGAAGGGTAAATGTGTCCAGAGGTTGCGAACGCGAAGCAGATTCACGCGAACGCGAAGAGTTAAGATTCTTTGAACCTTCGCGAACGTGAGGCTCTCATGCGAACTCGATGAAGGGTTTTTTTCTGCACTTCAACAGTGTTGGCAGCTACTGGTTTTGGCTCTCCAGAACAACCCGACCTGCTCAAATCATCTCCAAAAAATATGAAACTTGGCAGATTGGTTAGACATAATATACTAAGCTATTCTAAAAAAGAAAATTTAAAAAATGACCAAAAATTTTGAAAAACGATGGGTTGCCTCCCACCAAGCGTCGCATTTAACGTTGTGGCATGACGCAAACAACATTACCACTTTTCTCGCCACTTGGATGATATGAATTGGGCACCTAGCTTAGAATCAATCTTGTGACCACGAGCAATGGGGGTGGTAAGTTGATGACCGAGCCAAGCCTTAAATTCTTCATTTTGCACTTCTTGGCTCTCAAGTGAGGAATGCCATTTTGTTTTCTTGTTTCCTCAAACTGTAAAATGAATGGTATGAGTTTTTACTCCTTGCAATCCTCTATTGATTTGTGTAGTTCAACTCCCATATCACCACACAATTCCAATGTTGAAAAATGCTTGGAATGTGACTTCAAACCTTCACTTTGCAATTTTTCTATTTTGACATCCTCTTCTTCCCCCGGACTAGAGTCAATCTCAACCACATTTGCATTTATACCGGTTGACTCTAATTCCATATTTCTCTCGGCATCATTATTACTCATGGAGTCGGTTGGCGGATGTTCAATTCTTGAATCCTCGAAGTAAAGCTCACTTTCTTCCTCGGAATTAGACTCTTCTTGGCTTTCTTCCACACTCTCAAGTTGGTGGGCATAGTGAGCCTCAACCAATATTTGCATTTGATCTTCCAAAGTGCGGATGTGTTCATCATTGTGTGCCAAACTTTGTTTCAAGTCCTCGAGTACAAAGTTGTGCTGCTCCTCATTTTCAAGAATGGTCTCCAACATGAGCATCATTCTCTCATTTCGAGCATTTGAGAGTTCTTCTTGGTTTTGATCAAGTACCAAGGAAGGATTTTTAACTTCAATCTCCGAGGAAGGTCCTTGGCTTTCATTCACTTCCGAGGCTTTTTGAACCCTTAAGGCTTCGATCATTTCATCCATTTGGGAGTGCAATCTTTCAAGCACCAAGTCATTTTGGAGGCTATTCTCCAAAAGCTCCTCTAAGGCATTTTGCTCCTTGTTGCCTTTTTCAAGTAAACACTCCAACATAAGCTTGAACTCTCCATTTTGGCCATGCTCAACTTCTTTCACTTCCATGGCCCTATAATTCTCATCACAAAAAGTAGACTCATCATAGTAGGGGCTTGGGGAAGGGAAGGACAAATATGCACAATAATCCCAATGACCATTTTGGCAACCACACTTATCACAAATACTCCAACCATGTGGTTGAGATTGTGCGCACAATCCACCCCCCGGAGAATTTAAACAATTTTTCTACGAGTGTGGTCCTCCACAATAAGAACAAGGGTCATCAAAGTATAAACAACTACCATCCGACCAATTTTCATTGTACAATGCCATTTTTCAAAACTAAGAAAATAAACAAGAAATAAACAAGAAAAATAGACCAAGGTAAGAAAAATTAATTACACAAATATTCACAAGTTTGGACCAAAGCACTTTAGCTTACTTCTCAAACAACCTAAATTACGCCAAATTGTTCCCCGGCAACGGCGCTAATTTTGATGACGTCCAAATCCACTACTAAAAAGCAATAGACACGGTCGCATGCAATATAATTTATCCAACTATGAGTTGGGGTCAAATCCCACAGAGAACAATGTGTAGGCGATTAGGCATGTAAGAAAATTATCGCTTATCGTGCAATGCCAAACACTAAGAATTTTGATTGGAAAATGTTTTATACCTAAATGCGGAAATGTAAACTACCCTAGAAAGCAAGTAAAATTATCAATGGCTACAAGTATGGTTGCATCAGGAATTACACTCAAGTAACTATCCAATGTATTTCATGATTTTACAAATATGAGTGAGTTTATGTTAATTAGCCACGGATAATAATTCTTAATTAGCTTCTTCCGAAGAATAACAAGACTTCCTAATTGAATTATCCCTAAAACAATTAGAAGATTAAGCACACCCGGAATGGCTACAAGTAGTTCAATCCTATCCCTAGGTAGAATCTTTAAAATGAGGGTTAACGCCTCAAGTTCTTGTTAATTAATCTTTCCCAACCCCAAATTATCTTTTCCAAAATCAATTCGGAGTTAATGAGCGAGTCCTAGGGTTAGCGAATCCCTTTGGAAACATTAAAGAACAAGAATAATTAAAGTAACAATAACTCACTTCATAAATATATAAAAATCATTCAATACATAAGCACAACAAGGTATTTAATCCACACTTTAAATATGAATATTTCCATAAACAAGGTTCAAGTGTTGGAAATAAATACTACACACTTAAATATTCAATACAAAATAAGGAAATGAAGAAATAAACATAAATGGGTAAGAAAATCTTAACCCCAAGCTTCAATCTTCAATAAAATGTTCTCTCTAGTCTATGAGGACTGAAAATAAGCCAAAGATCCACCTAAGATGATCTGAATTGGGTATTAATGGATTTGGGGTAAAAATGTGAAATTCCAGAACTGCCCAGTTTTCACGCCTGATTTCTTCATCGCGTTCGCGAGTATAGCTTCGCGTTCGCAAAGGCTACTTATTTTTGCTCATTGCGTTCACGTATTACCTTTGCGTTCGCGAAGGTTTCTGTTGCTCTACATCGCGTTCGATTGTATACTACGCGTTTGCGTAGGTTTGGCTGTTGATTCATCGCGTTCACGTGCTCTCATTCGCGTTCGCTAAGAGCATTTCACTAGGCAGATTCATTTTGTCCATTTTAGCTCTTTTTTTACTTGTTTTCACTTGGTTTCTTCACTATTACTTCTAAATCACATACAACCTGTAAAATAGAAGTAAATGGCATCAAATACACGATTTTATCACTCAAACATAGCAAAAGTATAGATTAAAGACAAGATAAGTTGGTAAAATACTAACTTATCAAGTAACCTGCCAATTGCCATCCAAAGAGCAATAAGCAAGAAAGCTACAACTAACAAAGCTCACAAACCCTCTGAGACCAATGAGTATCTCCCATCTGGGGAGGCTTCTGAGGGCAACTCCGTGCAAGCACAGCCGGAAGCCCAATCACAATAAGTCCCTGGTATATTCCACCTAGTAGACGAGTCATCTTCTGATGCTAGCTCTTCTGAAGTTTTGGAAGAGGGTAGCCAAGATTTTGAGCCCTCTTCCCACATGCTCCAATTGATCCAATTAATTTGAACGATGATGATGATGATGTCCCAAATGATGGAAGAGCGGGTGATACTATAATGGGAGGTTTAGAGAGATCAAGGAGACCAGAGCTATGGGGAAGACAGATTTGTCAGTGCTAATGCCTTTGAAAAATTTAGAGAATGGTGGCCGCAGAGGTTGCTCGAGAAGTGCAGTTTTCCGGTACCAATAGACCAGGGCTATCCAAGGGAAGTCTAGTAAAGCCCCCTATTTCCTCTAGACGAGAAGTCATTTCTATATCACCGAAATAGAAAACAACCCTTTTTTTCATCCCAGAACATAGTAGCGGTTGATCAGTACATTGTTTGGCTGAATGTCTAGCAAAGAAGGTAAAAGAACTCTTTTCACATGGTTTTTGTCACTTGGTGCGAGATTTTCCCACCAATCCAGCAGCAAAAGTGGGATATTCCGAACCATGCCGAACTTGGGGACCTCGTGCCGTATTTCTGCAAAATAGATAAAGTTATCCCTCCCCCCCACCCTCTTGATTCGACTATTTACACGTTAATGATCAACATATTGGCATTTTCCCTCCAAAAAATGCACAAATCATGATTTTATCCATTGGGATTATGGAAATCCCGGTGGACTTTTGGACAAGGCTTGCCTTAGCGAGTTATTACACAGATGACATTCTAACTCGTACTAGGTTTGGACATGAGGCATGCACAGTTGATATTAGAGTGGGGTTTCTAGAAGAATCTAGACTGGTACCCTCAAGCGGAAAACTTGAGATAGAAAGGCATGGAACCATCGATCCCACCGCTGATCGACTAGTTTTACCGCAAATAAGCCTTTCCAAATTTAAAGGGTGATTTAAGAAGAGCGCGGACACTCATCAGTGTCGCTATGGTGTTAATACGCACGAGTGGAATATGATGTGGAGCATGCTTTATGCAAACGTTGTCAAGTATTTTGTATGTTGAAAGCAGTAAATGTAATATTGAATAAACGTAAACACTTGAAAGAAAGAAAAACAAGGAAGAAGTTAGTTCGCGTAATGAGAGAATAAAGAAAATAAAGAGGTAAGGCTTGGGGAAAGACAAAATATGTCAAAATTAAAAGGTTTGGGGCAAGTGAACATGATCATGAAATAAGGGAAATTCAAGTTGTAATCAAATTAGGCGAAGATTTGCATATGAGTTCATATAAAAGGGAAATAGGGAAGAGGATATGCATATAGCAATAAAAGGGAAAATAGGAGCGGGATATTCAAGTAACAGCAAATTAGCAAAGACTCTCGAGAGAGACTAATTCATGTAGAGAAGTTCGTAATGGTAAGAGCCTAAAAAAATTTCCAACAAAATCGACATGCTATCGCGCCTCTTTTTCTCGCGAAATCGGGTTTCGACATGTGACAACCCTTTTAAGTAAGGGTTTTAAAAGAGAGAGTCTCCACCTAACAAATTAAGGCATGTTAGGGAATCTATTTGCAAATAACTCTATTTGACTAGTTTGTATCACCAAAGATCGGGTAAGGGCTCGAAATTACCTCGAAGAGAAGGTGTTAGGCACTCTTCAAGGTCCACAACTGTGGGTCCTGGCTGAACTCAATTATATGAATTAGTCTAGGAGATCAAGTACAGGAGAAACAAGGAATTGAGGAAGATTATTATTAAACACAAATAATTGATGAAAGACAAGATGGGGGGAGGGGTCCTATATTGTTTAGCCTAAAGGATCACCCCGTGCATAGGGGTTGGCATAGTTTGGGCAAACCCGAAATCCAAACCAGAATTTGAATTTTATGGGTTTTTAGTTTGTATTTTCGGATTACAGATTGAATTTTGTACTTTGAATTTTGGATATCTGAAAATCCAAAATTCTTATACTTTATATTTATTCCATTATCCATATGTCAATAGTAATAAGTTCAATACCCTACCCATTAGACATTATATCATATATTCAATATTAATTACACTATGAGAATATTATCTCTTTGGATATGGTTTTACTATTTCTACTTCTTATCGATCGTATTAATGTCTCTATTATATTTTTTGATAATAAATTCATTACTTTAATACTTCTTTTGGATGATTGCGGTGAGAATGAGGAACCTTTCAAGCAATTTAATATGAGTACTTCATTTGAATATCCATTTTCATAAAAAGAAGAAACATCTCAACTTATAAGCTTAAAACCGAAATTCAAAATATCCAAATCGATTTAATCTGAAACCGAACTCAAAAAATCCTATCCAATCCAAACTTATTTGGATTGGATTTGGATTGTCATTTCTTCAATCCGAAAACTGAAAAACTAAATCGAAATTTTCATATTCAATTCGAACTTTCCGAACGCCCACCCCTACCAGTGCAACATAAATAATATTTCGTAACTCCCTCAAGGTGGAGTGTTACTCATATTATTTAGTGGGCACAGACTATCATCTCCTGCTACTCGGTTACTATCTTTAAGTTGTTTACCTAAAGCGCACTAGTCAATTCTAAGTCGTACCTATGTGTGCACTACCTGTCCCATGCCTATGGTCGAACAGGCATTTGGACCTCTCTCTCAAGGTGGTTCTAGACTTTAACTTAGGCTGCTCAAAAATGAAAAATACTAGGCGACATACAAAATATTTTGGACTTTCACTTATAAGCAAATAAGGGCTCAAGTTAGCATCCGCACTTAGACAATGAATGCATGCAAGTCCGATTAACAAAGACAATTGCTGATTTTAACAAGTTGAGGTTGCAAAAATCTATAGGCAGGATCTCTATATGAATCTGGATTTAATGAACGGGCATTTTCGATCTCTGAAACCTACATGGTTTCCTACTGATTACTGGTATAGGAGACTAAATCTATAGTCATGATATCTAGGCATTTTATATAGTAACTAATAATGATGATCGCAGGATTGTGTTCAAAATTGGTTAATTGAGTCCTATAGGCATAGTTTTTAGTGAGAATAATTAGCACGACATTGAAGACGAGTAAGTCGATTAGTTAACTGATTCAGATACTATAGGCATGGGTTCTATACTTAAAATTGATTTTAGATCCTATAGGCATGATCTCTAAAACTGATTTTAGATCATATAGGTATGATTTCTATAATTAAAACTTATTTTTTGGATACTACAGGCATGTTTTCTATAATTAAAACTGATTTTTTGGATACTATAGGCATGATTTATAACAAGCAGGCATAGAGTATGTTTTGAACCAAATAAAGAAACTATAGGCGGGATTTCTACAATGACTGGAAAATAACATGTTTTGAGCAGGGATAAATACCTATAGTCATGATTTTTATAATATCTGGAAAGTAGCACGTTTTGAGCAAAGATAGAATACCTAAAGGCATGATTTATACAATAACTGGAAAGCAACACGTTTTGAGCAAAGATAGAATACCTATAGGTATGATTTCTAACACGTGCTAGCTGGACATGTTTGAACATAATAGCATATATTAACCAGGTAATGGACATATAAGCATGATATCTACCCATTTTAGTGCAAGTATAGGATAAAATCCATTTCCCCAATTTCACTAATACCCAAAATGTTATTACAAGAATTATTACAGACCTAGAATAAATAGAGTAAATTGTAGAAATAAGTAACTATAGGGAGCCTACAGCAGGCCCAAAATACACCTGGCTAGGCCAAGCCTTCATTCAAACAATTCACCATAGCACCAAAGTTACATACTCTTAGGCATAAAGCAGCCAGGAATTGAATGATTCCCCAGTAGCCTTAAAACGGAATTGAGCATATAGAACCAAGACCCCAGTGTGTCAGAGTTCCCAAGGACTTCAAGAACCCAGGGCAATGCTCAGACTAAGGAGGTTAACAGAGATAATTCAAAGGAGGAACTAGGGACCAAGTCCTAGTGTGTCAGAGTTCACAAGGGCCTCAATTGGACCCCGAGAAGTGCTCACACTAGGGAGGTCAAAGGATAGAACCTAAGTAGCCTTGGCTTCTAACCGGCTAAGAATGAGAACTCAAAAGCCCGAGCAATAGGTAAAAGAGAAAGGACTAAGGTTGAGGGACAAGAATTGAGGGATTTAAACAGACATGACCAAATTGAACATATAAGGCAAACACTTGAACAAATCATAGAATTTAAAAGCAAGCTTAATGTAAACCAAGAAACAGGTTCAACACTTAGCACAGAAATAGTCACATGTTAAAAAGAGAAGCTGAAAAGAACATATTTACAGGATTGACTGGGTTTATTATACACAGATGCACATAACTAGACAGGTTAAACAGTGGCTGGAAATTATGGTAAGTATATAAGAAACAAGGCAGCATTGTGATAAGCCAAGTAATCACATAAGGGACATGGCATCATGTTAGCAAAGTGGAAATGTCACAGACACACAACATATGCCAGAACATCTCTACAGATATTCTGGACAGAATGGAAGATAAACTCATGTCAAGTAGTAGATATGGGCATTCAAGCATTGTTATAGAGGTCTAATTAACGGAAGATAGTCCAGTTTTTACCAAAGGTTTAGCCTAACACCTCAAAGCAATAATTAAAAACATGTTGAGATAACTATGTAAATCACAAGCAAATACTAAAGAGGTATGGGATCAAGTGAGCATGCTGAGCGATTCAATGATAGAAAGGAAAATTATGACTAACACTGAAAGTCTTAATATAGATTACTACAGGGATTCAGGGGGTAAGTGAATAAACATGTTCATAGGTATTCAAAAGTCAATACACTAACTGCATAGGCCCTAAAGAAGATTAAGATTACCCAATTAGGCATAGATAGTCTCAGAACTAGTAGCATTAAGGATGAAATTACGAAGGTCCTAGTAACTCACCAGTTAAATGAAAAATGCAAGAAAGAACAAAACCCGCAGTATTCTGAACGTCAATGAGGCAAAACCGGAATTTAATGGCCTTGGCTTTTAGCTAGCCAAAACCAAAGTATAGAACAAAACAACATAGTAAAGTTTTAGATCTAGTTAGGTTATAGTGATTCCAAAGTCTGTCTAAAGGGAATGGGGAAGGGGTTTATAGAGTGGTAGAAATTAACACATAACATGGAAAATCATCAGTCAAACACTAGAAAGGAAAACAATCAAAATCAGTAAGGAAAAGAGGAAATTTCAGAACCCTAATTTTAGGCAAAGTACACTAATCGACAAAAATAAAAAAGTAAAAAAAAAATCACATGCTACATAGAATAAGATGAACATAGATAGAAATACTATTCAAAACCAAAGAATCGAGCCAAATTTGGTTTGATTTAAAAGGATCTGAAACCCTAATTTAGGGTAAGTAAGAAACTCAATGATACATAGAGATTCATACCATAAAAGAACAAGAACGAACATAGATGGAAAAAGGTCAAGGAGCTGAACCAGATTTGGTTCGATTCTAAGAGATCTGCATGGCATATTTAGGCAAGCAAAATAGTTAACACCATATATGAACCAGTATAGAAGGAACAAGGATATGGTAAGTAAATAACGAGTAAATCCCATGACTAGAAAGGGATTGGTAAAGCGCGGTGATTCGAGTTCTTCAGAGGTGCAATAGAGAGAGTTCCAGGGCGGAGGGGTGGTGAAGAGTGATTAGGGTTGGGGATTGAGTGTAGTTAAAGAGGAGGGTGTTACATGGACTGTTGATCTCTAAGATCAACGGTCACGATTTATAAGAGTTCGGTGTCGGGTAGTTTAAATAGGTATGGGCTTGGGCTAATTCTTGGGCTAGGGGTAATTGGGTCAGTATAAGGATGTTGGGCTAGTGTATTGGGTAGTTTTCGATCCGAAAATTGGAGGAATTTTGGGCTAAATTTTAAATACCCGATTTTAATCAAATAAATAATTTATAAAAAGTGATATATAAATAACAAAATATCATTCATGCACTAAAATATTTTAAAATAATTACTTAACATTTTAAAAATATTAAAAAATCATTTTCTGCATAAATAATATAATTATATATTAATATGGGCTATTATTGCAAAGATGTGCAATTTATTAAAAATGCAAATGTAATTATAAGAAATGTACTGAAAATATTTAACACCTCATATTGATATAAATAATATATTTAGATGATTAAATCAACATAAAAATAATTTGGAGGGTAATTATTGAATATTTATATAATAAAGTGAAAAAATAAATTGATTTAAAGCCTTTAAAATTATGAAAAATTATAAAAATACTTGTGTGCGCTCATAAATCAAAATGATGATGTATATGCACTATTTTTAAAGTATATACATATATATTTAAAAATAAGGGGAAAATTGGGTATCAACACTAAGTACCTGATTAATGTTGGTGCCATTATGTCCACCAACATCACTTTAGTTGTCCAGAAGGGTGAAAGATCCTATCCGTACCCGAACTTCCTCATAGAATACTTCAAGGATCAAAGGGTGGAGTCGAGGCATTATAATACCAAAGTAAAGGCAAAGAAGCCTTTCTCATGGTACCACCTTCAGGGAGCTAACAACCCGAAATTCAAGGGTAAGGCTACTACCTCCACTGGCCAGTCTAAGGATCCAGCGGTAGTGGTTACTGATTCGGCTGTTGAGCCTTCAGCATCTGCATTACCTCCCACAATAGCCAGCCTTTCCACTGGGACAACGGACTTGCCACTATCTTCCTCTGCTAGACTATCAGTGCCATCATCTACATATCCTCAGACTGCGCTGCGAGTCTCCCAGACATTGGTGAGTGTCAACAAGTGGATGCAGGCAGCTACTACAAAGCTACTGATGTGAGCACGTGATTTTTGCCCCAAGCAAATTATTCCAAAAATATATGTAAAAAATAATTTTTGTGTGGAAACTTGTTGATAATTGTGTGGAAATACCATGATTTGTTTTTATTTTTGGAAAATAAAGCAAAGAAAAATCAAAACAAAATACCATTTTTTGTATTAATTAGAAAATACCAAAAATAAAAATTAATTACTCTTTAATCTTAGAAAAAAATCAAAAAATTAAAAGAAAAATACAAAGAAATAATAAATACGGGAGTAATACAAAAATACAGAAAAGAAAATAAATAAAAAATATATAATATGAAAATACAAGAAAATACAAGATATAATACAAGAAATAAAAATATATACCATATATAATACAAAATATAATTGGACCAAGTAACAAAATCAATGGCCCAAATAGACAACACAAAGACCAGACCCAAAATTAAAAAACCGGTCTGCCTATACAAAAATCAAAACGACACCGGTTTATGAAGATGAATCTGGACCGTTGAAAATTTGATCAAACGGTCCAGGAATAGCGGTCGTCTAATAAATGAAACAACGTCGTTCATATGAAACATTCGAGACCGTTCGTTTGATTCATCTAACGGTTGAAGATGAGAGCTTTATTAATTCACACGACGTCGTTTTGGGTGTAATTGCATCTGGACCGTTGGTACATTTAATCCGACGGTTCCAGATCATCCAAGGCTTTTAAATATACAAAACAATACATACACATTATTATACACATTTCGTCTCTTTAAACACAAACCCTAGCCGCCCTAGGTTTCTCTCAACTACCCGCCGGAAACCTACCGGCGGGGAACACTACCAATTCAGATCAAACCACCACGAACACCCCATGATCTCCTCCGTCCCCTCTTTCACCCTATCTCGTTAGTTTCCCTCGAAAACCTTTAGAAATCTTCGAATAAACCAAAAGGTATCTCCGGAACCCTACTTCGGCGACCACCACTTATGAACTAGTGTTAGCCATTAACACCATATGATTGTCTCATCATCCTCTTCAACCCCCACTAGTTAGATTTCCTCGAATCAGCCCCAAACCCTTCGAATATTAAAAAATATGTCGCCGGATACACTTAACCCCAAAACTACCCCCATCAAACCCCTAGCCTCTTACCAAGATCTTTCTTACAAAAAAGAAGACTCAAAGAGTCTGTTTGAAAGTCCAAAAGCCAAGAAAGGGGTTTATGGACTCCTGATGCCGGAAAATCAAGAACAAGAAAAGAAAAATGAAGAAAAA
>MU767332.1:84865-128275 GCA_026770625.1 Nicotiana glauca | reverse complement strand
GCCCAAATCGTTAACCAATCCAAATAGATTCAAATGTTTTTATTGAACTAATCATATATGTAGACAAATATTGTAACTTCAATATCATAAATTAACTAGAAACATTAACACTAATTTTTATTTGGATACTATTGTTTAGCTACTCAGATTAATTAAGTCTGCTTTACATATTATTCATTAGTCGAAACGTATATTTATTCAAGTGCAGAATTATATTATTGTTTAGTTTAACTGGAAAAATTAATCTAACTTTTCAACAAACATACTTGATTTGCAACCTGAATTTCGTTCACACTTAAATTCCTATTTTACACCATACTACGTGAGTTTAAGGACCAATGCTAGTTTAAACAACTCAGGACCATTAACGATATTGAAATCTAACTAACTCATACTTTTCAAATTATCAACTGAATTGTACTAACAAATTCATTTTAATTTTATTTCATGGTTTAATAACAGATGTGGATCTGAAAATTTCAATCAAGTAGGCTTTAGCCAATTTTATAATTGATAACCTATGTAACTTGTTTTCTATTTATCTACTTCATGCGATTTCTATGTGATATCTAAGCTAACTAAAGAAATATAAGTGCAAGTTCAAAGTCCATACAGTCCACAGTCCCATTTATACATATAATTTCCTAACAAATTACATATCAATCTATATAACTCTACGTCTATGAAGTAAACAGAATTAAAAAGCTAGCGAAATTGTCTAATAGCTTTATAGCTTCAAAACTCTGATTACATCTTCAAAGATTAGGAGTGTACCTGGACAAATGCGAAACAAACTCAATGAGTTCTAAGGTGAAATAGAAGAAGAAGATCAGCAACGACAGGACTTCAAGCAATAACCAGCAAATCCACAGCAATAACACAGCAACAGACTTGATACCGAAATTTAAACCCAACAGCTTCAACAATAGATTAAGAACAGTAGATGAAAACACCAGAACTCAAGAGATTTCCATTCGAATTGAAACTAAAACCAATAGAACAGTAATAGTGCACAATTTCTGAGTATTTTTAAAGTTATAAACTTCTGAACCTCTATCTCCCACCTCAAATTCAGAACTTCCAAAACTTAAAACTCCAAAACTGTTGAATGTGGCCTAATGAGGCCTATTTGTAGAACAAATGGGAGGGAATTTTGAAATTCATATTCTGATTTTCCACCCCTTATCTTATGAATTATTTTCAGATTAATACACCTAGTTTAATCAGAAATGCACTAGAACCCCTGCAAGAAGGTTCTAGTGACATCTATACTATTCTAATACCCTTATTTGTCCATATTGCCCTCACTTGCTTTCAGTTTCTACCTATTTACCCTTTCATTGTTTCCAGAATACCCTTTATCCCTCAGTTATTTACCCACGAACCAGGCAGTGTTGCTTTTTATACCCTTAACCCCTTAGTTTATTTACAGTATACCACTTATTCTTTCCCCCTTAGCCCTGTATTTCCATTTATTTACCCATTTAACCCCCTTTATTCAATCAGAAACTTAAAAAGTCAAAGTCAAAATCGAATTGCAAAAATAGCCAACAATAGACGGCTTTACAGATATAGTCAAATTAGGTCTAAGCACTCAATTAACGAGATTCAAGGGGAACAAATCAGTCATAGGTAGAATCTAATCAACAGAATACTCAGTCACTAATTTCGAATTTATCAAATAAGAGCCCTAAAATCTAAATATGGCTATGAACAACAATACATGCGATTTTTGACTAAGAACTTTAACAGAAAGGAAAACTATAGCCATGTGATTCCAAAGTAGAAAAGATCAGAAAACTACACGGTTACAGGCATGCGTTTCGCAACTAAGCACAATCAGAAGACAACTAAGCATGTAATAGAACTCATAGAATAATCAGGGGGACAAAGAAACAGAAAAAATAGAAAAGATCAGGAAGGAGACGTGCAAGTAGAAAAATCAGGATTAGGGTACTTAGGTTTTGGTTCTTGTTTCTTCTTTTTTTTTTCTTTCTTTCTTTCTTCCGTTTTCTTTTTCTTCATTTTCTTTTCTTTTTCTTGATGTTCCAGAACATCGGAAGTTCAAGAGTCTCTTTTCTTGGATTTTTGATCTTCGAGCAGACTCATCGAGTCTTTTGTGAAAAGACTCTTAGGAATAGAGGTATGGGTTTTAACAGGGTGGTTTTTGGACTAGGGGTATTCGTTTGAGTGAGGTTCCGGTGACACATTTTTCAATATTCGAAGGATTTGAGGCTTATTTGAGATAAACCACCTAGGTAGGGTTAAAGATGAGGCGGAGACGGTTGTAAGGTGTTAAGGACGAACCCTGATTCAAAGGTGGTGTTCGCCGGAGTAGGGTTCCTGCGACACCTTTTGGGTTATTCGAAGACTTCTAAGGGTTTTCGAGGGAAACCAACGAGATAGGGTGAAAGAGGAGACGAAGGAGGTCATGGGGTGTTCGTGGTGGTTCAATCAGAAACGGTAACATTCCCCGCCGGAAACCTACCGGTTTCCGGCGGGTGATGGAGAGGACCCTAGGGCGGCTAGGGTTTTATGTTTAGAGACGAGTGATATATCAAATGAAAATGATATGTATCGTTTGTATATTTAAAAGCCTCGGATGATCTGGAACCGTTGGATTGAATGAACCAACGGTTCAGATTTAATTAACTCATATACGACGTCGTTCCCCTTAAGTGATCATTTAATTACGACCATTGGATTGATGATATTAACGGCTCAGATTGGTTCAAGCATGCGACGTCGTTTTATTTGTTAGACAATCGTTACTCTAGGATCGTTTGATCAAATTTTCAACGGTCTAGATTTGGTTTCTCCTGGACGGTGTCGTTTCAGGTCTGTATAGACAAACCGGGCTGATTTCATTGGGCCTGGTCTGTGTATTGTATTACTTGGGCCACTGAATTGTAATTGGCCCAATTTGTATTGTATTATTTTCATTATACATTGTATTTTCATATTTTGTATTCATTTATTTTCTATATTTTTATTTTACTTTTTGTATTTATTTTCTATTTTTTTCTTGTATCTTCCTTGTATTTTCTTTTAATTTTCTGATTTTTCTAAAATTAAAGAGTAATTAATTTCTATTTTTGGTATTTTCTAATTAATACAAAATAGATGATATTTGATTTTTTTTTTCAAAAAAATAGAAAAAATCCTAGTATTTCCACCTGTTTTATGAGTTATTATTAAGCAAACAATTATCAACAAATTGCCACACAAATTCAAAAAATCATTTTTGCATGTATTTTGGAATAATTTGTTTGGGGCAAAAATCACGTGCTCACAGAAGCTATGGATGATGTTTTACAAAAACTTATCGCTACTCAAGTCAACAAAGCTTTACAAGCTTTTGTTAATCAATTACCTGTTGCTCCACCCACACCTACTCCAAATAACAATACTTTGGAGAATCCTCGTTCTGGACTGGTTAATTCAGGCATCAGTGGAACCCCCAGTAAAACATAGGAGGGAGACCCAGGTAATCTAGTTAATTCTGATTTACAAAATCTAATACTGACATTGCAGAAACAGCTTAAGGATCAAAATGACCGCATAGAACAAATACCCGGAGTACCGCCCGTAATCAAGGGGGTAGATATAGATAATGTTCTCAACAGCCCTGGAAGCCAAGTGTCGCCCCTCTCCCAATTCCAAAGAAGTTTAAGATGCCTGATATTCCAAAGTATGATAGGACAACAGACCAGCGAGATCACGTTTACTACATTTACAATAGGTGTCAAGGGCAATGATCTGACTAAGCAGGAGATTGAATCAGTCTTGGTCAAAAAATTCAGTGAAACACTCACTAAAGGGGCACTAACATGGTATTCTCTTTTACCTGAAAATTCTATAAATTCTTTTGCTGAGCTTGCAGATTTATTTATCAAAGCACACTCGGGAGCTCAAAAAGTTGAAAAGATAATGGAAGACATCTTTAAAATCAAGCAAGGAGATTTAGAGTTGCTTAGAGAATTCGTGGACAACTTTCAACGAGAAAGAATGACGTTGCCACGAGTACCTGACAATTGTGAGGCCATAGCCATCACAAGGAATTTGAATGAGAAGAGTTCAGAAGCTACGAGGCGACTCAAGAAAAGCCTTCGAGAATTCCCAGCAATAACGTGGAATGATGTCTACAACAGATACAGTACAAAGATGAGGATTGAAGAAGATATTATTTTATGACATAAAATAGAAGAAAAAGTAAGCTCAAGGCGTGTAGAAAACGAAAAAAGATCTGGTAAAAATAAGTACGAGCCATATATGGGACCCGCGGGAAGAGACTCACGATCAAAGCAAGACAGTCAGAGGTACGATCACAGATCCAGGAAAAAAGAATCAGGCTCGACTTCAAGATTTGGGAACGATCGGAACACACGCGGGTCACGAGATGATGATGGAAGTCTAAAGGCAAGGTTCGGTGGTTACAATTTCAACGTAAGCACCTCTGAACTTGTAGCTGTTTTAAAAAGCATGGGAGATAAAGTACGATGGCCAAAGGAGATGAGATCAAATCCGAACAGACGAAACCCTGATAATTGGTGTGAACTTCACAATGACCACGGGCATAAAACAGCAGATTGTAGATTTCTGCAGGGTGAAGTTGATCATTTGTTAAAACAAGGATATCTCACTGAGTTATTCAATGAAAAAGGTAAACAAGCATACATGAAGAACAGGCAAGAGCCTCCGAAACCACCCTTGCCCAAAAGAATCGTCAATGTTATAAGTGGGGGCGAAGATATCAATGGCATCTCATATATTGCAATTAATAAGACTTACAAGATAACAATCACTCATGGGAAGCGGTTGCTACATGTACTGGAAGAAGATAATATTACATTCAATGATGCAGATGTCGAGGGTCTCTTAACTCCACATAACGACACACTGGTAATATCTTTACTTGTACGTGACACTAATGTGAAATGAGTTTTGATTGATCCAGGAAGTTCTGTAAACATTATTTTGATACGAGTATTGCGCGAGATGCAAGCAAAAGATAAATTGGTTCTAAAAGTGCATACTTTGTCAGGATTTGACAACTCTAATGTTGTAACAAAAGGAGAAGAAATACTTACAACATTTGCAGAAGGCGTTGTCAAAGATACCAAATTTTAGGTCGTAGATATAGAAATGGATTACAACATGATTCGTGGGAGGCCATGGATCCATGACATGGATATTGTTCCATCAACCTTACATCAAGTTATTAAATTTCCATCACCATGGGGAATATGTCAAATCAGAGGCGATCAACAAACATCTAGAAGCATCAATTTCCGTTGCAGATTTAACTGTTAAGGGTGAAGACAAATAGCAATTACAGAATTCAGGTGGGGGCAACATGGTGTCAACCTCAACTGAGCAAGGGAAAACAAATGTGGATTCAAGACCTGATACCATTCAAGAACCAGAGGAAAATGAGAACATCAAAACAACGATAGAAGAGTTAGAGGCTATGGTTTTATTTATACATTGGCCCGAGAGAAAAGTGTATATAGGAGCCAATCTTATCCCGAAGGTAAAGCGTAAGTTGATTGAATTTTTAAAAGCTAATGCGGATTGTTTTGCTTGGTCCCATTCTGACATGACAGGGATACCACCGGAGGTCATGACGTATAAATTAAATGAAGACCCATCATACCCTCCAGTCAAGCAAAAGAAAAGAAAGCAAGGGACTTTCAAGAATCAGGTGATTCAAGAAGAAGTCCAAAAATTGCTAAAAATTGGTTCAATTCGTAAGGTAAAATATCCTAACTGGTTAGATAACACTGTTGTGGTTCCTAAGAAGAACGGTACGTGGCGAGTCTGTTTAAGTCTGTGTAGATTACACAAACATTAATAAAGCCTGTCCAAAAGATTCTTTTCCTTTATCGCACATAGATCAACTCATTGATGCTACTGCAGGACATGAGCTATTAAGTTTCTTAGATGCATATTCAGGCTATAATCAAATCAAAATGGATCCAGAAGATGAGGAAAAAACTTTTTTCATAACAGACAGGGGGACTTAATGTTATAAGGTAATGCCCTTTGATCTTAAGAATGCAGGTGCAACGTATCAGAGGTTAATTACCCAAATGTTTCAAGAGCATTTAGGTAAGACCATGGAGGTATATATAGATGATATGCTAGTTAAGACTCAGCATTCAAAAGATCATATATCGCATCTGTCTGACACGTTTAAAATTTTACGAAAATATAATATGAAGTTAAATCGAGAAAAATGTGCATTTGGTGTGGCATCAGGTAAGTTTTTAGGTTTTCTTGTTTCTAACCGTGGTATTGAAGTAAATCCTGCACAGATTAAGGCCATTGAATAAATCCCTGATATACTTTCAAACAAGAAATAAATTCAAAGATTTACAGGAAGAATCGCAGCTTTGGGAAGATTCATTTCTAAATCATCGGAAAAATGTTTAAAATTCTTCTCAGCCATTAAGAAGCAAGATAATTTTGAGTGGAATGAGGAATGTCAACAAGCACTTAGGAATTTGAAAACATACTTATCAAAACCACCTTTTCTAGCAAAACCAAAGGCTGGGGAGAAACTTTTCATTTACCTTGTTGTTTCAGAAGTTGCGGTAAGCGTTGTTTTGGTTCGAGAAGAACAAGGTAAGAAATCCTCTATCTATTATGTTAGTAAATCTTTGTTAGATGCAGAAACACGGTATCCACAATTGAAAAAACTAGCACTTGCTTTAATCATGGTATCTAGAAAGTTAAGACCATATTTTCAATGTCATCCCATTGTTGTAGTGACTGCATACCCCTTACGCAATATATTACATAAGCATAAATTATCGGGCAGATTGGCTAAATGGGCCATAGAGCTAAGTGAATATGAAATCACGTACCTACCTAGAACAGCAATAAAATCCCAAGTATTAGCCGATTTCATGGCTGACTTTAGCCAAGGGATGCAATTAGAAGCAGAAAAAGAAGTAAAGATACTTAATGGGGCTAATCCAGGAAAGTGGATTTTATTCACTGATGGCTCATCTAACGTAAAAGGTGCAGGTTTAGGAATTGTCTTAGTGCCACCTACGGGTGAAACTATTAGGAAATCTATTAAATGTCACTCTATAACTAACAATGAAGTGGAGTATGAAGCTGTGATTGCAGGTCTAGAATTGGCAGAGAACTTGGTATAAATCTAGTAGTGATCAAAAGTGATTTGCAACTCGTGGTTAATCAAATGCTGGGGACTTAAACGGCTAGAAATAAAGGATGCAACAGTACTTGGAAAAGGTACGGGAACTAATAAAGCAATTCCAAACTTGGAAGGTCATACAAATACCAAGAGATGAAAATGTCAAAGCAGATGCCTTAGTCAATCTCGCATCCGCAGCTGATGTGGAAAATGATGCAAATGACTCGGTTTTACATTTTTTCCACTCAGTTCTCGAACCTGATAAGATTGAGGTAAATTTTAATAATTTAACTTGGGATTGGAGGAACGAAATTGTTGCTTTTTTGCAGTATGGTACCGTCCCTGATGAAAAGAGGAAAGCGCATACACTTCGAAAAAAGGCTGCTCGGTACTGTTTAAAACAAGGGAATCTTTATCGTAAAATATTTGGTGGTCCCTTAGCAAGATGCCTCGGACCTTCTCAAACGGAGTATGTAATGAGATAAATTCATGAGGGCCATTGCGGGAATCACACATAATGAAGATCACAGGTAAGAACCTTGATTAGAGTAGGGTACTATTGGCCTAAATGGAAGAAGAAGTGGAGAGTTTTGTGGCTAAATGTGATAAATGCCAGAGGTACGGTAACAATATGCACAGACCTACAGAATTATTACATCCAGTCATTGCACCATGGCCATTTATGAAATGGGGAATGGATATAGTAGGACCTTTACCTCAAGCGAAAGGACAAGTAAAGTTTCTGCTCGTACTTACTGATTATTTCACTAAATGGGTAGAGGTAGGAGCATTTAAATAGGTGCGAGAAAAGGAAGTCAAAGATTTCATTTGACGAAATATCATATGCCGATTTGGTGTACCAAAGGAAATCGTATGTGACAATGGCCCTCAATTTATCGAAGCTCAAGTCCTAAAGTTTTTTGAGAGTTGGAAAATTAAAAGGATTACATCTACACCATATCATCCAGTGGGTAATGGGAAAAGAGAATAAACAAACAAGGTCATAATCAACAATTTAAAGAAACGATTAGAGGAGTCAAAGGGTAATTGGCCTAAAGTGTTACCCAGAGTTTTATGGGCGTATCGCACAACAACAAAAACGAGCACAGGAGAAACACCCTTCTCTTTAGTTTGCGGAGCAGAGGTGTTGATTTCGGTTAAAATAGGAGAGCCAAGCACAAGATTATTACAAGCAACACAAGAGTCTAATAACGAGGAGATGCGGGTCAATCTGCATCTATTGGAAGGCAGAAGAGAAGTTGCGCTAATAAGGATGGCTACACAAAAACAAGTCATAGAACGATATTATAACCGAAAAGCACGTCTCAAATTCTTCAAAATTGGGGACTTCGTGCTCAAAAAGATTTTTCAATCTACGAACGCTGCTAATATCGGGGAAATTAAGTCCAACATGGGAAGGACCCTATAGAATTCGTGATATTTCTAGAAAAGGAGCATATGAATTGGAAACAATGGGCGGGAAGGTGCTTCCTTCACATTGGAATGTTGTTCATTTAAAGAGATACTACTTCTAAGGAAAAACCCATGGTCAGGTATCACCATGTTAAATTTTATTTTTTGAATTGTTAAAATTTTACTAACGATTTTAGATGATAGGCAAAACGCTAACCCGTACTAAATGATGAGTCACGACCTGTAAGGCAAAATGGAATAAACTAAAATTCCTGGCCCAGTGTTACAATTATTCTGATAGAAATATAAATGGGTTAAGCAGTCTTCATCTATAATCGCACATGCGAGTCTTGTATGTACTTCCTTTTCAGGAAAAGGACCAAGTGAAAGGGACTATCAAGTGCTTGAGGTTTCATACTTCAACACTCACACACTTGGGGGACTACATAGTATATACAGTCACGTGTATAAAAAGGCAAAGAAGATTCAGGAAAAATCAAGCCTAAAAGAGTCAAGTACGGAGTGAATGTTACGAAGTCATGGCATTCATCATAGTGTTCTTTCCTATGAGAAAAATGGAGTCACCTCTCAAACCCTTCCTAATGTTTTGGAGCTAAGGGGATCCAATATACCTCAAAACGGTTAGGGTAAAGACTATGTACTAAAACAGGTTATAAGGAAAAACCTTGTATCTATTGTTCTTCTTTTGTAAAAATCTGTTACAAGAAAAATAGTTACGAGAAAGTTATAGATGTAATTTAAATACATGTAAAGAAATAAGACTTGTCAAAGTTATTTCAAAGAAGCATGTGTGTTCCTATTTCTTTTATCGTATGATAACACCATTATGAAGTTGAGACATCTTCTTCATTAAGTGTCGAAATATAAAATGGCCCTCTTTTATAAAACTCATGTTATTTAGTCATGAGATTAACAGAAGCATTTTCAGAGAACAAAAATTCAGACTATTCTTTAAGTCCTTGAAAATAAAAGGCAAGAATAAAACAGACAGAAGTTTAATGATAATAAGAACTTCTTAATATTTAAAACTAAAGACTAAGTATAAACTTAGTTATCAAATTGTTTATACAAAATGCCCCATGACAAGACTTGGGGGCTTGTACTTCTAAAATCAACCCTCAAGTGATAACCAAGGGTTTGATTACAAAAACTATCACAAGAATCCAAGAACTTTAAACATAGTTTTCCAAATAGGTACCTGCAAAAAGGGAATTTAAAGTAAATGTAAATCTTTTCACTAAGAAGAAAGAACTGAGGAAGGTTCATCAGCGGTCTCAACTGGAATAGCATCGTCAACAGAAGCAGGTTGATCTTCAATCGCAGCAATTGATGCATCAACAGACGAAGTCTCAGCCTAGCTTGCAACAAGAGGCACGGTTGGGCTTGATAAAGGTGCGGCACCAGAGGCAATTTCAGCGTTCATGGGGACTTCAACTGCGATAGTTCCAGCCAAGGAAGTTTCACTTACGGGAACTTTAACTCCGGGAGCTTCAACTTCGGGAACTTTAATTGCGGGTGAAGGGAAGTCCAGTGGTTGTTGAGCTTTTTCAATGGTCTCCATAACTTTATCTAACTCTGACTCCAGATTGAAGTTTTCTTGGCTAGCTTGGACTAAAGCATCACGCCGAGAGTTCAGAAAAGCCCAGCTTACATCAACGACATCCTTATATTCAAGAAGCTCATAATCTCTTTCCCAAGTAACTGTTTCATTCTTGAGTTCTTCATTTTCAGCCAAGGCTAAGTTGTAAGAGGCTTGGAGAGAGGCATGAGATTTTTCTAAGGCATGCACCTTGCCATCAGAAGTTCGCAGATCTTCTTGTGTCTGAGTGAAACTTTGCATCAGATCTCCAGCATAAACTTTTTTTTGACTTAAAAGAGCTTTCAACTCTCTAATCTCCACTTGCCTTAGATAATTGCTCTGAGAAAGAAGACTCGAGATGCTCTTTTTCTTTCTTTGCTTGACGTGAAGAAGCCTTTGCAACCGCAAGCTCTCAGGATAATGCTCTTACCTGCTATTCCAAGTTATTCTTGTTCTCTTGCAAATCTTCTATAGTAATTTATGCACTATCAAATTGTTCCTTCCAATTAGCTACTTCCAACTGAGAGTCACGAGCTACCCTCTCTGAATCAAGAACAATATTTTCAGAGTCACGTGCCACCTTCTCTAATATAGAAACTCTGCTCATCGGCTCTGTACCAACGAGATTGGCCTGAAAATGATAAGGGAGGAAAATAAGAATTCTAGAAGAAAAAATTTTGCAAAGTAAAGAAAGAAGGAAAATACCTTCAAGGTAGCATGAACTATGTCGTTCATCAAAGTCAGATAGATATGCCTATTCATTTTTTCTTTCTCAATTGGGCCATTTAAAGGCTCAAGCCAAACATCTGTTTGACCAGATTTCCTCAAAAGGCTGTTGTTAGCAGGAACTTCAATAGTCACACTCCTCATAGCAAAACTTCTACTCGTAGAACCCACTTCTATATGATGGACAATAGAAGGAGAAACCTCCAAAGGAGGATCGGTAGAAGAAGTAAAAACAACAGAGGGAGGTACAGAAGCAGATGGAGCAGGTAAGGAAGGAATCAAAAGCACGGTAGAAGAAAGTAAAGAGGAAATTGAATATATGGGAGTTGAAGAGGAAGCCAGGGGAAGTTCATCCACAACAGGCCCTAACTCACCACTCTTGAAACCACTAATGAAAAGTTGGTTAGTAGAGTCACGAGTGTCACGAGGGGTAGCAACGTCATCATCAGACACGAGATGAACAGGCCCGGTAGGAGAAAGATGAGGAGAAACTTCAGCTTCGTAAGAGACGATACGTCTCCTAACTCTTGGCCTCTTCATCAAGGAACCACCTTCATCTTCTTCCTCGGAGTCATCCTCTTCAATGGTTTTTCTTTTCAAAAGTATATCCTGAGCCTTTTCTAAGGAAATTTGAGTTCCTGAAGAGGAAAGAGAGACCACAACTGCTTCAGCAGTAACACCTCGAATAGCAAATCCTGAAAAAGAGAAGAATGAAAGTTAAAGCAATGAAGGGGAAAAAATTGCATATGAGAAAGGCAAAAACTCTTACCGTGAGTCTTTACTTTCCAACCGTGATGATTGGAAATAGATTTCCAAGACCTAGCCTCCATAGGCGCGATCTTCAATAATTTATCTACCCAACCACGAAAATTAGGAACGTTCTCCACAACTCCCATGGTTGCTAAAAATAACAAAGTTAAGGAAATTAATAAACTCTAAAGAAAAAGGTACGAGAAAGGGTGAGAGACTTACGTGCAAAGAGAAAGGGTGAGAGACTTAGGTGCAAAGTTCCACTTCTCGGGAAAGGGAACGTTTTCTTCACCCACTAAACAAACTGTAGGGGCAGCAACAAACCGGGCATACCGGCCACGGTCCTTATCATCTTCTGGGCTCACCAAAACCCTCTTGCTCCTAGCCACTAAGGTAAAAATGCCATTGCGAAAAAGCTTAGGGGTGTAGAGATGAATTAGTTGAGGGAAGGTGGAATTAACATCTGCCAAATTAGCCAGATGTCTTAAACAAGCAACAGCCCTCCATACCAGCAGGTCAATCTGTGCTAAATAGACTTTGAAGAAGCGACGGAAATCGAGAATCACTGGATCAATTGCTGGTTTAAACCCAAGAGTAAAAGGCTATATATAAACAAAAGAGAGTCCAGTCATATAGGAAGTAATTCTTTGATTTGGATTGGGGATTACAATGGGAAAATCGTCACTCTAGTGACAATCTTTGTAGACTATGAGAGCTAAAACCTATGCAATCAAAGTGGGGTAAGCGTCGGCACGATCCAGACCAGAAACTTGGCTTTGAAGTAATTGTCTATCATGATGAAAAGATAAATCGTTAGGGACTATCTCTTCTACTAAAGGCTCCTGTAATGGTTCAGAGGGTTCATTTCCCTTAGAAGATGATTTTTGGGTAAAAGAACCTCTAGTTCTAAAAGAAGGACCAGGGCTACGAGAAGGCATGACAGAACCACCACCACAAGAGGATCCTAAACTACAAAGTCTACCACGCCTTCTATGTCTAACAGGGGCATTGGGAAAGTTGTCTAAAATTGGAACTCTCCTAGGGTTAGGGTTCGAAGAAGACATGATGATAAAGAAGAAGAAGTGAACAGAGATTTGCACAGTTCAAATGTTCGAAAAAGATTTATGTGGTAAAAAGTAAAAGGTAAAATTATATTTATAATGATGGTCAACCGTCAAAAGTGAAAATGCAGTAATGGAAGGGTCATAATAATGGTAACTGGTACTTCATGAATAGTGGAGCTATAAAAAAGGCCTTGAAAAGGGGTGCAAACTGCAGAATTGATAAGGAGTTGACACGTGTGAAGAGCATTAAATAAAAGTGACCATTGAAGCGTCAATCTTGTCATAGCATTAATGGTGACAATAATTTTCCTTTAATAAAATCCACTTCCCAAATATTCAACTGACGAATAAATGGAAAGTGGGGGGACTATCTGTATTGGGAAAATTTTAGTTTGCATATTGGAGATGACGTGTCATGACACGTAGACTGGTCAAACAGTCAAAGAATTAAGGTTACTTAAGGGGTACGAGCAACAACAGATACGAGCAAGGTAATAGAAGAGGCACGAGCAGTCATACAAGCAATTCAACGCTTGTACCTATTCAAGACATTTAAAGCTCCAAGATCGTGAAGAATCAAAGGAATGAATCTGACAGCAAATAAGAGTCCGGATACAATATTTAATGAGTATTAAATACTGGAGACGTTAGAGAATATGTATTTAATGTATATGATTGTGTAACGTAGCATTTAAAGTCATTAATTGCCCATAATAGCCTTGTTATGACAAAGGTAAGGCTCGTATCCCCAAAATAACTATAAAAGGGAAAAGAACAAACAATTGTAGGGACAAGACACTATTGGAATATACTTTGATTTACTGGCTTTCATATCATTTTATTCTCAAATTTCTTTCTTTATATACTTTTCCGATTATCAGTAACCTGTATTCTTCTAAATTCTAGTTTTGGCTAAAAATCTATTTTTTGGTTAAACACTGGCGAAGGAGTATCTAGAATATATGTCTATTATTCAATGGTGCTTTGTATTTAACAGACATCGAAGGCAAATGTATAGATATGGCAATTAACTCTGATGCAGTCAAAAGATACTATGTATGATTTTCTTTGGTTTATTGTGATTGTTTGTATTTGGCATTGTTTCGAAGACTGAAATGACGAAGGCAATTTATTCTGCTATCCAAACACTTTACCCTTTGTTTTTCCCGTTTGAGCCTTATTCATTTTATTTCATACCCCTCTTTTGGAACCAACCATAAAAAGAAAAAAAACACACACACACAGAAAAATATAAGTGAAAAGAAAAAGCATAACGGCAAGGAATTTAGGTGAACTACTTTGACCTGATTCCTCTTAAGGATACGTAGGCAGCTTCACAGCTCGGTCATAGAGAAATAAAAATTGAAATATCCCCAAGCAATAAACTGGGGCAAAGGTTGTGTTTGTAATAAGAAAGTTGATTCCAAAGTTGTAATTCTAACCCATTGAATTTGGTTGAGCTTTTGATACCCTTTTTCTTTCCAACCATATCTAAGAACCCATATTATTGTCCAAAGAAAGACCTCCCGATCTATCTTCGAGAGGTGCCAAGTCAAGCGAGTAAAGATGATTCATACCAGGGGCAACACTCCGGTTTAAGCAAAGAAATGGAAAAATGAGAGAGTCTTATTGGTGAAAACCCACAAGGGCACTGTAAGGCGAGGAAGGGTGAGAGAAATGAGAGAGTCTTAGTGGTGAAAACCCTCGAAGGGCACTATAAGGCGATGAAAGTTGAGAGAAATCAAAAAATGAGAGAGTCTTATTGGTGAAAACCTTCACAGGCACCATAAGGCGGCGAGGAATAAGGAAAGGGGCAAATGAGGTAAGGTTGACGGCAGAGATCCTTCAAGGCATCAAGCAGAACAAAGATAGTAATTCGGCAAAGAATTGGGCTGTGAGAATCTTGAGGCGCGGAGCAAGACAATTGGAAATTGATTGAATCGAATAGACTGGGACGATTAATCCGAAATGCACAACATGATCATTGGGATCGGTTATCCCATTCAGATAAGTCCTTTTCTTTTCTCAAACAATCTTCTCAAGGAAGATTTTCTCTTTTATTTTTGCCTTTTGAGTCATTGCATTTCTTCTTTCGACTATGTCTTTTTCAATGATAATTTGATCCTAACAAACAAGAAGGAATTTCAAAGCTTACTACCAGTTTCCAATATGGTGTAAAGCAAAGTGTGGCTACGATAGGCTGACGATCATGTGATAGGACGTAAAAGGCTTCATTAGAAATCCAAATGATGGAATGGTCTAAGATTCCGTGAAAAGAATGGGATCAGATAAGAAAGACTAGAAGTGGAAAGAAATAGTTGGGAAGTTTGTGGGTAAGGAGTAGTCATACGGTCGGAAATTCTCGACCGAGTTCAAGGCAGTCGGACAAAACCGAATATGGAAAGGAGAGAAGGGAAAACCATCCCCAGCAGGAGTATCACAACCAATCACCATACCCTAAACTGACCAATTTTTTCTTTGTGTTTGAAACAAGGGCAGGAAGTGTCGTTGAAAGCGGAGGAAATTTTCCGCGGAAAGAGAGCAAGTACCAAACAGCCACCAAACTGGGGCAGAAAATTTTCTTTGTTAGTTGAAGATAGGTGAAGTCACGCGT
Organism: Nicotiana glauca; assembly: GCA_026770625.1. NCBI lineage: Eukaryota > Viridiplantae > Streptophyta > Magnoliopsida > Solanales > Solanaceae > Nicotiana > Nicotiana glauca. Next base: position 112,943 of record MU767332.1, on the reverse strand, counting down.
CCACCTGAAGAACAAGGAACAATAGTTAAAGTCAGGCGTCCACCTGGAGAACAAGGAACAATAGTTAAAGTCAGGCATCCAGCTGGAGAACAAGGAACAATAGTTAAAGATAGTTGAAGTCAGGCGTCCACCTAGAGAACAAGGAACAAAAGTTGAAAAGGTTGAAGTCAGGAGCCCGCCTGGAGAACAGAGGCGTACATTTTAAAATTTTGAAGTCAGGAGCCTGCCTGGAGAACAGAGGTGTACCTTTTAAAGTTTTGAAGTCAGGAGCCCGACTGGAGAACAGAGGCGTACCTTTTATGTTTTGAAGTCAGGAGCCCGCCTGAAGAACAGAGGTGTACATTTTAAAGTGTTGAAGTCAGGAGCCCGTCTGGAGAACAGAGGCGTACCTTTTAAGTTTTGAAGTCAGGAGCCCGCCTAGAGAACAGAGATAGTAAAATCAAGTTTTGAAGTCAGGAGCCCGCCTGGAGAACAGAGTAAATAAAATCATGTTTTGAAATCAGGAGCCTGCCTGGAGAACAGAGGTAGTAAAATCAAGTTTTGAAGTCAGGATCCCTCCTGGAGAACAGAGGAAATAAAATCATGTTTTGAAGTCAGGAGCCCGCCTGGAGAACAGAGGTAATAAAATCAAGTTTTGAAGTCAGGAGCCCGCCTGGAGAACAGAGGTAATAAAATCAAGTTTTGAAGGCAGGAGCTCGCCTGGAGAACAGAGGTGTACATTTTAAAGTTTTGAAGTCAGGAGTCCGCCTGGAGAACAGAGGTGTACCTTTTAAAGTTTTGAAGTTAGGAGCCCGCCCGGAGAACAGAGGCGGACCTTTTAAAGTTTTGAAGTCAGGAGCCCGCCTGGAGAACAGAGGCGTACCTTTTAGGTTTTTGAAGTCAAGAGCCCGCTCGTATAATAGGAGAACATCTCAAGAAGTCGATGCAAGACAACAACAAAGGAACTTTGGAGGAAATACAAGTCAACAAGGCAACAGCAGTCGCAAGAACAAGTTTGAAAATAAATCTTTGTATTTCATAGACTATAGCTTAGTTTAGCTTCTTTATTTCTTTTAGTACGGTGTAATAAGGAGGTCTGTAAGCAGCAGCAGCAACAGTAACAGTAAATCACAACTTCATGGTAGTCCCAGCTACCAAAACTTCCCGAACTACATTGACCTGATTCATTTATAGCCAAGGATATGTAGGAGACCTTTTGAAACAGATGTTCGGTCAAATCTTTCAAAAATGCTTCACACAGAATATTCAAACGGGCAAAAATTGCTCGTATCCGCTCACTTTATCTTTGCACAAAAACTCTTCGTATTTCCTGACAAAGAGGGCCAGCTATGAGCACGTGATTTTTGCCTATACGAATTATTCCCATAAAATTCAAAATAAAACAATTTTTCTTTATGTGCAATTTTGTGAATTTTCGTGGTTTTCAGTTATTTGTGTGTGTGCATGTTTATTTGTATAAATTAATGGAATAATAATTATTATTGGAATATACTTTGATTTACTGGCTTTCATATCATTTTATTCTCAAATTTCTTTCTTTATATACTTTTCGGATTATCAGTAACCCATATTCTTTTAAATTTTTGCTTTGGCTAAAAATCTATTTTTTGGTTAAACGCTAGCGAAGGAGTATCTAGAATATATGTCCTCAGGCACAAAATATGAATAATGACGGATCGAGGAGAAGAGTCTACTAGGTAATGAGATTGCAGTTATACTAATTAACTACTTATTATGATAATGAATATTAAACTTAAAAACTAACAAATAACTTTTGCCTTCTGCTTAAATATGAAGACAGATTCTTCTAAATCATATTTTTCGATCACATACCGATCAGCGATATAAGCAGCAAACACGAACTGAATTGAATCTACACCTTTAATTTTTGAATGATTTCATGATAAAACGATTGATAATAATTAAGCAAACCATTATTATACTCGAGTAATAGAGGATAATTCTATGAATCCTAAATGAAAAAACCGAGTTGTCACTTCCATGTGCTAACATGAGTTAGGTGGAAAGAAATACTGCAAACTATATGCTTCTGTTGTTATTTTTCAAAATCAATTACTTTAATTACAAAAATCCTCTAAAAGCCATACTTGGTTAAAAGGAAAATGAAGGCCCCTATTTTCTTTTTCTACTAAGAAGAAGATCAGAATTCCACAATTTGACCATTGTCAATGATTTTTAGTGGGTTGTCTTATTCAAAAACTTGATGTGCCAATAGTCTATCAAAAGGAAGAGGTTGATTATGTATACCAACAAAAATTTCAACACAACACAATTACTTTACTTTTCTTGTATTGTTTTATTATAATATGTTATCTAAAACCTTAAAAAAGATTCAATACTTGAATCATTTCAGAGTTGCCTAAAATTCTTATATGCTTCTTGGATTTTGTCCCTTTTAGGGTCTGCATGATCTTTTCAACCTTATCTGAATTTGGATAGTTGGCTGATATCCTTCATATATAGGATAGAAATAGGACTACAAAAGTACTCTTGTTTATATTATTCCTTTCACTTGTTATAGTGCTATTTTCAAACCTCGCTCATCTGCTGTGGGAAGACTTTAAGAAAACACCAAATCTAACTGTGTTTATTTGTTTTCCCTAAATTTCAGGCTAATAGCGTATTGGGCCAAAAATCTGAGAAGTGTTTTTTTAAAAAATACTTTTAAAAAGAAACAATTTGTGTTTGGTTAATCAATCCGAAAAGCACTTTTGAGTAATAAATTTTTGTGCTTGGCCAAACTTTTCAAAAAGTGCTTTTGAGTATCAAATTACGAATAAGGGTATGAAAAAATTTACTTAACAGTTAATATTACATGAATAAATAAATAAATAATCTCAAATATTTATTATTAAAGATAATAATTAAGTTTTATTTTATTTAAGTAAAACATAAAAATAAAATTTAAAAGTATTTTTTTAATTCTTTCAAGATGCTTTAAATATATCAAAAATTATTTAATAAATACAAAAGCATTCATCTCAAAAGTCACCACTTTCCCTCGAATGGACTCTTACATGGTGCAAATATAAATATAGCGGGGCTCGAATGCGGATAACGGATATCAAGTGAGAAACAAAAAAAAACAAAAAAAGAAGACTAGATTAGTCGAGGATCATATAAATTTCCTTGAAACCTTTACACAGTCAATGAGAGAATTTAAGCTCAAAGCAAAATTATCTTTGATCCTGTTTATTTGTACTTAACCTTTAGTTATGACATTTATATATCGGGATTTTTACCTAGCTATACTATATTAGAAATTTATTTACCTATGTTCTCTATGTTTTGAAGTTTTTAATAAATATCTAGGTTTTTCTTACAAATTGTATATATTGCTTCTTAAAAGATGATGAAGAAAAGAAGAAATCCATGAAGATTCCTTCGTCAATTTCACATAGAAAGGAGAACGAAGAAGGAGATGAGGAAGAAAGAGATGAGGGATTTCAGACACACACCTAACTCTTCGGACTTTTCTAGGTTGTGTTTGTTTAGACCTCTATTTTCTTTTAATTGGAGATGATACACGTGGCCTAATCATGATGGCCATGATCATTTAATATCAACCATCTGATGATGAATTCAACACCTGTACAAATGGAACCTTCAAGATACAATTCTCACGTGCCTATTACATGAGAACATAGGAGAGAATATTTATGGTTTCTTTCTATTACACTCTAGACAATAGCAGTAGGACAAGTTTACAGCAATATTCATTATTTGTTATTTTTTAATAGGATAAGTTTGTATATATATCCTACACTGTGAATACAAAATATACAGAGAAAAATTCTCACATTTCCCACTGTTTTTCTTTCATGGTATCAGAGTAGCAATAGCTCGATCCAAATCTCTCTTTTCTCTCAAGAACATAATATTCATCTATGGCAGGAGAAGACACTACCAACGCTCCTTCTACTCTCATTACCTCTGGTCAAACCAGTCAATCAATCTCACAGGACATCAATTATCCTTACTACCTTCACTCATCTGATGCACCTGGTTTAAGCCTTATAACCACTCTCTTTGATGGTAGAGGTTTTGCAGGCTGGAGGAGATCGATCCTCATAGCTCTCTCAGCCAAAAACAAGATAGGCTTTATAGATGGGGACTGCAAGGAGCCAAAACCTGATGCACAGGAACACCCTCAGTGGAGTAGATGCAACTTCATGGTGACTTCTTGGCTTCTGAATTCATTATCAAAGGAGATAGGTGACAGTGTCATCTATTCAAAATCTGTAAAAGATTTGTGGAACAGTCTTGAACACAGATTTGGCCAAAGTAATGGAGCCAAACTGTACCAACTACAAAAGGAGATATCAATGTTAGTCCAAGGAAACAATAGCATTGCTGGATATTTTACCACACTCAAGAAATTATGGGATGAACTTGACTCCCTTAACTCTCATCTAGTGTGCTCTTGTGAGTGTATTTGTGATGGGAAAAGGAAAGTGACAAAGTTCTTAGAAGACCAGAGAATCATTCAGTTCCTAATGGGGTTAAATGATGTCTATTCTCAGGAAATAGGAAATATCCTCACGATGAATCCACTGCTTGGAATAGATTTTGCCTATTCACTCCTGCTTCAAGATGAAAATCAGAAGGAGATATATGCAAGACCACAATTGAATGCTGATGCTTCCTCTTTCATGGTAGGAGTTCAAGGTAGGGGAACACAGAGAAATAACAATTAGCCACAACAAAGGACATGGAACAATTCACAGAAGGTTAACAACATACAGCAGAAAGCTAAGGGAAGGAAAGCTAAATTTAATCCTAATGTGAGTTGTACACATTGCATGAAAATTGGACATGTCAGGGGAGATTGTTATAGGTTGAATGGTTTTCCAGATAATTTTCAATTCACTAAATCAACACAAGTCAAGGCTAATGTTGTGATTGAAGGACAGGACAATGAAAATGGGAGTAATCCAAACAATGATGTAGCACCCCCAAACTCAGGTTTTCAGTAAGGAACAAGTCTCTGAGTTGATGAACCTCATCAAACAGGCACAATTTGGGAACACAACTACACCAGGAAATGCAATCAATGCAAATGCAATAGCTGGTACTATACTTAAGTATACTGGAACTTGTATGGCAGCTTTTAACTCTAGAACCTGGATCATTGATTCAGGGGCTTCTGAACACATGTGTTTTGATTTAAATTGTTTCTTGTCTTTAGATCCACTCCCTGCTCCTATACACATTAGTCTTCCTAACTCTTTTCAATTATATATCACACACATAGGTAGAGTTCCTATTCAGTCTAATATGATTCTTGAAAGGGTTATTTATATTCCTTCTTTCAAATACAATTTGCTCTTAGTCCATAAGTTTTGTGTCCAGTTTCATTGCTCACTCAATCTAACTTCTAACGAATGCATAATGCAGGTCCCTTTAATGAGGAGGGGACAAGTTTTTGGTGAATTAAGAGGGGGACTGTACCTGCTGGAGCCTAGCACACCTAAGATAGATTCTGTTTTTAATTCAAGTAGCAATGTATTTTCAATTCCAAAAGGAAGTAATTCCATTCTTGTTCCTAATGATGTTTCTTGTTCTGTCTCTAGTTCAATTACACAAGACTCTAATGTACTCCAATGGCATGTTAGATTGGGGCATATGCCATTTTCAGTAATGAAACATCTTCGGTTCATTCATTTTCCTTCCAATTTTAATTGTGTGTGATATTTGTCCACAAGCCAGACAAACTAGACTGCCTTTTCCCTTAAGTCAAATCAGAACTCATGGAATTTTTTATCTTATTCACATTTATGTATGGGGACCCTTTAAAAGTACCACTTACAATGGATACAGATATTTTTTGACTGTGGTTGATGATTTCAACTGGGGGACTTGGACTTTTATTTTAAGTTCTAAGGCCAATGCTTTCACTGTGTTCCAGTCTTTCTTAACCGTGGTAGAGAGACAATTTGCAAGGAAAGTCAAAAGGATAAGATCTGATAATGCAATGGAATTGGGAAAGGGATCTTTTCAGTATGATTTTTTCCAATCACAAGGGATTTTACATGAGACTTCATGTGTGGCAACACCCCAACAGAATGGAGTAGTTGAAAGGAAGCATAGACACCTCTTGGAAGTGGCAAGAAGCTTGTATTTTCACTCCAAAATTCCTATTCAATACTGGGGGGAGTGTGTTTTAACTGCCACTTTCCTAATCAACAGGTTCCCTTCTAGAGTTCTAAAAGGAAAAACTCCTTATGAGATCTTGTTTAAAAGGAGTCCAGATTATGAACATCTTAAGTCATTTGGATGATTATGCTATGCTTCTACTTTATCACCCAACAGAGGCAAATTTGATCGTAGGGCACATGCTTGTGTTTTCTTGGGATATGCACAACATCAGAAAGGTTACAAACTCCTGGAGTTTCACTCCAAGAAGGTCTTCACCTCTAAAGATGTTAAATTTCATGAAACCATTTTTCCCTTTGCTTCTGCATCTGTGAGTTCAACTCCATTTTTTCCTTCTCATCCTTTCTTTCCTCACTTACCTGGCATTAGTGATCCTACCTCTCAGAACCCTCTTTCTCCCAATTTAACCACTAATCATCGGAAATTCTCACCTGCCCCTCTACACTCACACACCTCTGAGAACAACACTCCTGCTTCTCCCAATCATCCTGGTACTCCTACACCTCTTACCAGTCCCCCATATCCTAGTTTTTCAACTCCACCTCCTATTGCTTACCCTGTTTCACAGCCTACAATACCATTACCACCACCTCCTATAAGGAAGTCTGAGAGAATTTCCCAGAAACCCACCTATCTCAATGACTATGTCTGCAATAGCATAGTCTTCTCTGATCTTACCTCCTCCTGTTTTCACCATGTTTGTCATCCTAATGTGTTTTCTTTTGGGGCCCTTTCCCTTACCAATCAGGATATGTTCTAGTCTATTTCTACAGTTGTTGAACCTACTAGCTATGCTCAGGCCTGCCAAGATATTGGGTGGAGAAAAGCTATGGATGCTGAAATTCAAGCTCTTCAACTTAATGACACCTGGGATGTTGTCTCTTTACCTCAAGGCAAGAAGGAATTGCCTTGTAAATGGGTCTACAAGGTCAAATAGAAGTCAGATGGTTCAATTGAATGGTTGAAAGCTAGGTTGGTTGTGAGGGGGGACATACAAAGGGAGGGTATTGATTATTCTGAAACTTTCAGTCCAGTGGTCAAGATGACCACTATCAGATGCCTATTGACTGTAGCTGCTAAGAAAGGTTGGGAGGTCTCACAATTAGATGTTAATAATGCATTTCTGCATGGAAATTTACAAGGAGAAGTCTATATGAAGTTTCCAGCTGGTCTCACTCCCTCTCATCCTAATCAGGTGTGCCTATTGAAGAAATCACTCTATGGGCTCAAACAGACTTCAATACAATGGTATGATCATTTAGCAGGTGCTTTAAGTTACAAAGGCTATTCTAGTTCCTTGAATGACTATTCCTTATTCTACAAACACACAAGCACACGCATATTAATCATAGCAGTCTATGTTGATGATATCCTCATCACAGGAAATGATATCACAGAAATACAAAATATTACTAAGTTTTTGGATTCTGAATTCAAAGTCAAGAACTTGGGGCACATTCATTATTTTTTGGGGATGGAAATACTCAAAGAACCACAAGGATACATAGTCAGTCAAACAAAATTTACCTTGGAACTCCTGGGTGAATTTGATTGTCAAGGGCCTACTGTTTCTTCTTCCCTCGACCCATACTCCAAGTTACACGCTGAATTAGAGCCACCAATGGAGGATCCCACTCTTTATCGCCGATTGGTTGGGAAACTCAATTATCTCACCAACACTCGGCCGGATATTTGTTTTGCTGTTCTTTGCCTCAATCAATTTATGCAAAAACCCTCGCTTTCCCATTTTGCTGTTGGTCTCAGAGTGCTTCGTTACCTTCGATCTAACCCAGGTCAAGGAATCCTCCTTTCTTCTGCTCCTTCTTTTGATCTCATCGCCTTTTGCGACGCTGATTGGGCTACTTGTAAAGATTCACGTCGTTCTGTCAGTGGGTTCTTCATTACCCTTGGTGGTGCCCCCATTTCATGGAAATCGAAGAAACAGATTTCCATCTCTTTATCATCCGCTGAGTCTGAGTATAGATCCATGAGACGTGTGACTGCTGAAATAACTTGGCTTGTTCGTCTTCTTGCTGATTTGTCTGCTTCTCCAACTTTGCCGGTGCCTTTACATTCCGACAGTCAGGCGGCGATACATATTGCCCGAAATTCCATTTTTCACGAACGAACTAAGCATGTGGAGTTGGATTGTCATTTTGTTAGACAGCAATTTCTTGCAGGTTTAATATCCCTCTCTTTCGTTCCATCAAAGTCTCAAATCGCCGATCTCTTCACAAAACCCTTATCTGGGGTTTCTCATACCAGTATTGTGAACAAGCTGGGGGTTTCTTCTCTACCCTCCAGCTTGATGGGGGAGATGAAGAAAAGAAAAAATCCATGAAGATTCCTTCGTCAATTTCACACAGAAAGGAGAACGAAGAAGGAGATGAGGAAGAAAGAGACGAGGGATTTCAGACACATACCTAACTCTTCCGACTTTTCTAGGTTGTGTTTTTTTAGACCTCTATTTTCTTTTAATTGGAGATGATACACGTGGCCTAATCATGATGGTCATGATCATTTAATATCAACCATCTGATGATGAATTCAACACCTGTACAAATGGAACCTTCAAGATACAATTCTCACGTGCCTATCACATGAGAACATAGGAGAGAATATTTATGGTTTCTTTCTGTTACACTCTAGACAATAGTAGTAGGACAAGTGTACAGCAATATTCATTATTTATTATTTTTTAATAGGATAAGTTTGTATATATATCCTACACTATGAATACAAAATATACAGAGAAAAATTCTCACATTTCCCACTATTTTTCTTTCAAAAGACTCTCACACCATTATTAGTACATTCAATTAAGGGATTAAATTATATCCTTTCCTTTTTTATCCCTATCCTTTTCTCTCCTTTTTTTTTACATCAAAATCCCTTAATCTACACCCAGAATCTCCTCTTCTCTCTTTCCACCATTATCGACAGCTTTATTATTAAAAAATATTCTGAAATTTTATGATAATTGTATGATAACTATATCATAACTGTATGTTAATTGCATCAGAATCATCAATACCTAAAACATAAATGTATTATCCTTGTATCACAATTTTATCTAACTTGTATCCAGTATATTAATACCTAAAATAATACCTGATATAATACTAATAAATGAATATACGATTATCACACTTGTGATACAAACTATGAAATTCGTCATGAACGCACAACTAGGGGTGTTCATAAAAATCTGAAAAACCGAACCAAATCGAAAACCAAACCAAACTGACCAAAAAAATTGATATTTTTTTGTTTGGTTTGGTTTTGGTTTTGAATTTTAAAAATCGATCAAATTTGGTTTGATTTTGGTTTTAGTCAGAAAAAACCGAATCAAATCGACTGCATGAGTAGCTATTTTAAATTTATTATTACACCTATATATGTGTATATGTATATTGTTAGATAAAGTTTGAAAAAATTTATGGTAAATGTTAATAGTTTACACTTTTAATATAGTTCTTTACCTTTACATTCTAGTTTGATTGGTAGTTTTCTTTTGTTTGGTATAAGAATTGATTTCGTGTTAAAAATAACATATTTTTAATTGAGTCCTTTAATTATTCATCACTATTTGATTCAATTATCATCAATATATCTTGGTAAATAGTAGATTTCTCAAAGGATAATTGATTTGATAGTGTTACATTAAAAATGTGGCCGTTGTAATATGTGTTTGGTAGTGTATGTCTTATATTTAAGAAAAAACGACAAATAACTGAAAAAACTGAAAAACCGACATAAGTCGAATCAAGAAAAACCGACTTAATTGGTTTGGTTTGGCTCTAATATTTGAAAAATTAACTTACTTGGTTTGGTTTCTTTTTAGGAAAAAAACGATCCAAACCGAACCATGAACACCCCTACGCACAACTGCTCGTAAAAAATTACAATGAATATACAATTATCATACATTTGTAATACAATTCCTGCAACAATTATGATATATATACAATAATAATATAATCGCGATACATTTCTGAAAAATTATGTCACAACTATGATCTTTATCTTCTTCAAGTTTCAATCACAACTCTACACTAAAAATTTAATATAATCGTATTATATTGCATCGAGTATTATTTTTGGGTACTAATGCATCAAATACAAGTCACATACAATAAAGATTTTAGAAAGAAATAAAACAAGATTCAAACTTACCCCACAACTTGATTCTAGAGCAATATTTCGAATTTTATTGTATTGTATAAATAAGAAACAGAGATTTTGGGTCATAAGTAATAAAGTGAGAAATTGAATTTCAAAAGTTTTGGAAGAGGAAAAATTTGCAATATCGGGGGGGGGGGGGGTGGTTTAACTTTGGGTAAGCAAGATTTTGGTAAGCGGGATTTCTTACTATGGGTAAGAATAATTTTGGATAATTGTTAAGAACGAGAAAAGGTATTTTTGTAATCCTTTGGAAAAGGAAAGGATCTAAAAATGTAGAAGAAATTATTGGAAATGGGGGTTGAGTGTCATGTAACTGATAGGCTAGATTTAAAGGATCTTGAATTTCTATAGTTACGTACATACATATATATACTAGTAGTCGTACCCGCGCAATGCGCAGTCAATATTAAAAAGAAAAAATTAAATTATAATCATTCTTGTTTGATACTATTAGACCGTATTGCTTTAATAAATTTTAATTGTCATTTTATTTGTCAATACGATATAACCAACCCTCACTAATATTTGAGTAGTTAATTTCTTTGTTAATTTTTAATAAATAATTTTTTTGTTATTAACTAATTGTGTCATGCGGCTTTTATCTAGGCCACCACTTGTATTAATATGGTGCCTTTTTCTTTGGCTTTTAATAATATATAGATAGATTATTAGCATATTACTTGTTTAATATTTTTGTCTGCTATTTTTTTGTAATATAATAAAATATATACATTTTATTACTGTTGAAAATATATATTTTTTATTTTAAATTTTATTATATTTTTCTCAATAATATTTTTTGAATTTTAATGAATTGATATGCTTTTTATTTCAAAAAATAAAAAATAAAATGATGTTAAAAATGAAAAATTAACTAACCTAAACCAACTCTCCCCATGTTTTAGTAGTTAATTTAGGTAGTTAATTTCTTTGTTAATTTTTAATAGATAATTTCTTTGTTATTAATTAATTATTCCATGAGGTTTTTTTCTAGGCTACCACTTGGCATAAGAAGAGGGCTTTATTATCTCCTTTTAATAATATATAGAAGATATATAGAATATAGAATATTAGAAAGAAACTACTCCACAATTTGAATCAAAAGTTTTTTATTGCTTTATTTTTGTTTTTTATTTTAAAACAATTATAAACTCCAACTTGAAACTACTCCCCAATTTGAAATGGTAATTTTTATTTTTTTAATTTTATTTTATTATTTTAAAACTCCAACTTAAAACTACTCACCGATTTGAATGGGTAGTTTTTCTTCTTCTTTTTTCATTTTTCTTATTATAGTTAATTTTTTATTTTTCTTTTTTTTTTTTTTTTTTTTTATTTTAAAATAATTTTAACACTCCAACTTGAAACTACTCCCACCCAATTAGAATGGGTAGTTATTTTTTATATATTTATATTTTCGATTATACAAACATACACACATATATACATATATATATGGTAGTTTTTTATTTTTTATTATTTTCATTTTTATAGTTATATAAATTTAAATGTAATAGATAATAACTAATTATTAACTAAAAAACTAATTAGTAACTAATTATGCCATGTGGCTTTTTTTTATGATGCCACTTGGCTTAAGGAGAGGGCTTTATCCTCTCCTTTTAATAATATATAGATATAGATTTAAATGGTAGTTTTTTATTTTTTATTATTTTTATTTTTATAGTTATATAAATTTAAATGTAATAGATAATAACTAATTATTAACTAAAAAACTAATTAGTAACTAATTATGCCATGTGGCTTTTTTTTATGATGCCACTTGGCTTAATGAGAGGGCTTTATCCTCTCCTTTTAATAATATATAGATATTTATTATAGAATATATCTTACATAAATAAGTAGAACAGTCTAATCCCTTTTCTATATATATATAAATATATATATATATATATATATATATATATATATATATATATATATATATATATATATATATAATTTTTTATTTTTTATTATTTTCATTTTTATAGTTATATAAATTTAAATGTAATAGATAATAACTAATTATTGACTAAAAACTAATTAGTAACTAATTATGCCATGTGGCTTTTTTTTATGATGCCATTTGGTTTAAGGAGAGGGCTTTATCCTCTCCTTTTAATATAATATAGATATTACTAATCGATTTATATTAGTCAATTTAACCTTTTATTTTCCTTAAGATTTTCTGCATATTGTTTTTATTTTCCTTCATTTTATAGAACACAAAACTATATATTAACTCCATGTCACGACCCAGAATTCCCACCGTCGAGATCGTGAAGGCGCCTAACATTTCACTTGCTAGGCAAACCAACGTTAGAATATTTTATCTATTTTTAACAGTTTAGTATTACTTAATGAGAAAGAACTGAGACTACTGCAATAATCCAAAATAATAATGCGGAAGCTTAAACAACCAAACGTTTAATACATCCCTAGACCCGGTGTCACAAGTGCACGAGCTATTAGAATGGTACAAACAAGGGTCTGAAATAACATAAAGGTGTCTGAACAGAAAGTTCACGGCTAAATAAAAAGGGAAGGGGACTCCAGGAGCTGCGGGCGCTAAGCAGTTGTACCTCAAGTCTTCACAAACTGTCCAATCCGAGCACGCTAATAACCGCATCTGCACAAGAAATACAGAGTGTAGTGTGAGTATAACCGATCTCCTGTACTCTATAAGTGCCGAGCCTAACCTCGACGAAATAGTGACGAGGCTAAAGCGGGTCACTTACACTATAACCTGTACGCAGTATAAAATAAAAATAGAAAAGAAAATATGGAACGTAATAAGACAATCAACTGAAGATAATAGCTACTGCCTCAAGAATTAAGCTAGTGACGATCAGAAATACCAATCCTTAGAGTTTCAAATGAAGATACCGAAAACCAACACAACTCAAGGAAATAGAAACGCATAGGTTGTTACGGTGTGCAACCCGATCCCACCGTACGACACAATCCTCAATTATTCCATCGAAATAATATCAACAATTAAATTCAATAAATAAATATTGTGGCGTGCAACCCGAACCCATCATATAACAATATCAGTATCACATTTCACTATTATTTTATCGTATCAATCCACCCTTATTTCACCTTTTGCAGCATGCAATCCGATCCACCATATCAGTATAAATTCACCCTTATTCAACCATATCAATCTACCCTTATTTTACATGTTGTGGCGTGCAACCCAATCCCACCATATCCATACTAAATACTCACTTCGTAGCCTATCCGAAATTCACCCGAGCCCTCGAGGCTCCAAACCAAATATGCACACAAGTCCAAAAATATCACACGAACTTGCTCGGGCGATCAGATCGCCAAAATAACACCTAAAACTACGAATTGAACACCAAATCAAAGGAAATTTTCAAGAAACTCATGAACTTCTATTTTAACAGCCAGACGTCCGAATCATGTCAAACCAACTTCATTTCTCACCAAATTTGACAGACAAGTCATAAATATAGTAATGGACCTATGCCGGATTCCGGAACCAGAATACGGTCCCGATATCAATAAAGTCATACGTTGGTCAAACTTTTAGATTCGTTAAGCCTTTAAACCTAAGTTTTTAACAAAATATGATAACTCGAGCTAGAGACCTTCGAATTCGATTCCGGGCAAACGCCCAAGTTCTAAACTACGATACGGACCCACATGGACCGTTAAAATGAGGACCCAAATTCGTTTGCTCAAAACGTTGACCACAGTCAGCTCGAATGAATTTGTAAAGCAAAATTTCACATTTTATCAGTTTTGAACATAAAAGCTTTTCGAAAAAAAAATACCCGGACTATGCACGCAAATCGAAAAAATGCTAAAATGAGATATTTGAGTCATCGAAACGCAGAATTAGGTTCTAAAACTCTAGATGACCTACCGGACCATCACACTCCATCTGTTGAAAAAAGAATGACAGTATTATCTTATTAGTTCGTTAAAAATAAATATCTTTTAATATTTTTAAAATAATTTAACTTGAATTTCTCATTTACTAATAATGGCAATCTTTTAAATCCACACAAAACTATTATATGTTTAAGATAACAAATTTTGAAATTTTTATTACCACGCAATTTTTATAATATATTTAGGACTACAAGTCTCAGAAGTGTTCTTGAATGTCTTATATATCTTTGTGTATATCAACTAAAATAGATGAAGTATAAAAAATAAATAAATAAATAAAAATAGATGAAGTATATATTCTTTGCCTAGATTTTGTATTATTTTTTGTATTTCAATCACCCTTTCACTCCTCGCTAAATCATTCAGTCTCCTCTAATAGGACATGTAATCATTCGAAAAGGTCCCCGAATATCCACGATTACTTGAGTATGACTTTTCTAAGATACTATCTTGCGGTATATACTATCCTGTAGAAAATTTAAGCAAGAAATTATATTCAAAATCTGTGGAAGAGTTAGAGAATTAAAGGCGGAGTCACGATTTCAAACTTATGAGTTCGGAATTTCTAATTGTTGGAAGTTACTGGGTTCTAGATTAATAATTATGCATATTAATTGAATTTTTAATATAAATACAGAGTTCGAACCAAATCTACTGAATTCGGCTGAACTCGCTCCCGGTACTCTAGCTCTGCCCCTGGTTAAGATTCTCACTAAGAAAATAAATTATAAAGAAGTAAACATACGAAGAAGCAAAAGATATTCAAAATCTACTATATATGTACATAAAAATAATTTTATACTAGTACAATATAATTTTCCGACAAAGGAGGTTCCTCTAATTCGTGTTAGAATCGAAATAATCAGGTGTCATGCGGGAGCTAGTAAAGCAAATCTTGAACGACGATAAATCCAACAACAAAGGAGAAATATGCCAAAAGAGACACAAACATTTAACGTGGTTCGGCCAATTGACGTACATCAACGGTGGAGATGAGCAATCCGCTATATAAAAGGAGAGTACAAAATATCTAGAGAACAATCTCACAAAGAGGCAAACACAAGTGACACACTAACACTTGTCCCATTAAGTTTTCCCTCTAAATATGACTCTCAAACCCCATATGGCTACATTGTGGATGCTACTAAATGTGAAGGAAGTATCATCAATTTATAGAACTCCAAGCCTTTTCCCACAAGAAAAGGGACTAGTATGAAAGATTTATAATTTCCTTCTACAAGAAGGAAAACCCAATCAAGGTGAATATATTTTCCTTTCCTTCAAGAGATAGAAAAACTAAATAAAAAAATCAGGATAACACCTAATGGTTCACCCATGTTCGTAACTCTTTATTAGCAAATATCCATGTTCTTTTTTTAATCCTGGTAATACAAAAGAAAATCTTATTTTTTATGGGGTTGCACTTATTAAATTCATCAAAATAGTGTTTGTTTTTGGAAGAAGTTATACTAGTTTCTATAAATTTATTGTAGAAGTACATATGTGAATAATTATTTAAAGAAATCCTATTTAGAAGTAGACAGGCACACACAAACAGAGAGATTTCCGAACACACACAATAAGATCATCTTACAAAAGACTCGGTTTAATAAGCTATTGATGATGCGTAAAGTGCTTGCATAAAACCAAACCACTTGATATAATTAATAGCGTAAAGTGCCTCATCTAACTAATTAAGAAACTAAAGCCAAGTTAACTTTTAATTCACTCATTATATGCATGCATATATAGTAATTAAGAGTAGTGACACGACGATAGAAAAAAGGGACTAATTATATATGAAAATCTGCATTATTCTCATCACAGTCAAGGAAGATACAGCAATAAAAGCATAAATATAACATTTTCATAGGTGAATGTGATGCAGTTTTATTTTAATTTCGTAATAGAATAAATTACAACTATAAACAAATATTATATGCAATAATTTTGAAGCACACACATATTAAGATATCATACATGAATGCATTGGAAATTTATATATGAATGCTTTTTCATGCTGACTTTTGGATTAATATGATTAATAGAACAGTCACTCTCAAGCTATTTAAAATCTTCCTTTTCATTTCATTTATGAAGGGTTTGACGAATAAGATTGAGATTCTTTAGTGTCACTCTTAATCATAGCATGGAGGAGTATTTTTGTATAGAAGATGATATTGTGTCATTATTAGGAGAAAAAGAAAGGGCAAGTTTTTTTTTCCTTTTCTTTTTTGAAGTCTTAATCCCTCGCATGGGCATTATCTTACGTAGGGGTGTACATAGACCGGGTTGGTTCGATTTTTATCAAAACCAAACCAAATCAACATATCGGTTTGGATTGGTTCGGTTTTGTCGGGTTTTTTGGGTTTTCGGGTTTTTTGTTACTTACATATTATTTAAATTTTACTTTGTTAAATATTTGATACGTATACATCTATTTAGTAAAAATACAAAAAGTTGACAAATATATTATCAATTAAAATATTCTTATGCGAGAATTCCATTAGTTAACACATAATAATTATTTTTTAGTAGTCTGACAATAATTTTTCGGTGATATACACTTTAAGGTTATCCGAATTTAGTAATTAAACATAAAAATCAATATGATACCTAAATATTAATAACCACTTTACATTCGAAAAAGATATAAGAATTTAATACATCTTAACATATGATATGAATATGTAAGAACAAAGAGATAGACGTATTTCAGTAACACTTGATAAAAAACTGATCATACAACCCATTATTTAAGGTCAATAAATATGGAGTATTTCATACTCTATAAAGATTTATATCCCGCAAGAGAATCCCAAATATTTCTAGATATTTTTTAAAGAAAAATTTATATAAAATGTTAAATAATATATATAAAAATTATATATTTATATATCGGGTTGGTTCGGATATTTTTATTCAATACCAAACCAAATCAAACCAAAGCGAGTCAAGTTTTTTAATCGGTTTGGTTTGACTTTTAGTTTGGTGCGGTTTTTTAGTTCGATTTGTACGCCGCTAATCCTATGTATCATGTCTTTGTTCCTATTTCTACCTTTATAACCCGTATCATTCATGGGCCCCATATATACCACCTCATAATATATACTATTACACAAGCTTGGATTCTCCTAAATAAGAAAATAAACAAAAAAACATAAACACAAAAGAAAAGTATAGTATGCATAAATGCAACTTTTTGTTTTAGCTGGCATATGTACAAATTAACGTCGACATCTTATATTATCACGGGACTAAAGGGTAGGTAGTTGCAATAGGCTTGTCTGTGCCAAAGATAAAAACCAAAGGAAGGTCCACGAGTCTAGAATTTAGAGTCGTTATGTTTAGAATAAATTGTGAGGCATTTGTCCCGATTTTCTTATCATACTTGGTTTTCTTATTTCATGAACGAAAGGACAATATATTTATCATAATTGAGTTTTTCTTTTTCCAAGAAGGAAAATATAATTTTTTCATATTTGGCTAGTCCCTTTTTTTGTAGGAAAAAGGTTTGGAGTTCTATAAATTGAAGGTTCGTCCTTCTCATTTAGTAGCATCCACAATGTAGCCATATGAGGTTTGAGAGTCGTGTTTAGGGAGAAAACTTTACGGGACAAGTATTAGTGTGTCACTTGTGTTTGTCTCTTCGTAAGATTGTTCTCTTTTATTATAGTGGATTGTTCATCTCCGCCGTAGATGTAGGTCAATTGATCGAATCACGTTATATGTTTTTGTCTCTTTTGGTATATTTTTTGTTGTTGTCTGATTTATCGTCGTTCAATGTTTGCTTACTAACTTCCGCATGACACCTGATTATTTTCGGTCCTAACATAATTTCACAAACTTATTATATTTTTATATTTTATTTATATATATACTTTTGCATAACTTGTCATAAATCCATCTCGAGAGAACAAAGAATTTTAATTTATATAATTGAGTTCTTACATCAAATTAATTAAGTTATACATGACGACATCAGTCTAGCTATTCGCTCGACTTCTTGCAAGTGCACTGTTATAGTGAAAAAAGTAGACAACTATTAATTGGATCACCTCAAAAAATAAAAGTAAAAAAGAAATTGAAGTCTTCAATTTTTAGAGAGATGGAGCAAGAGTGAGAAAGTAGAGATGTAAAATGGAAGCAAAGGCAGAGAAAATGCATATGGTGGGGCTTGTAGGAGACTCAAACTTTCTTTTGGTGCATGACAAAAAGGATATGACCTTCACTCCCCACTCAAAACAAAAGCCTTTTAGGGGGACCCCATGCATATATATTAGGGTTAGGTGTTTTTTTTTTTTTTTGGGGCTAGATAGGGACTTCCACCTTTGTCAATTTTGCAAAATCACGCAATGCGATATGGGAACATCCGTCAGTGGACACTGCCCTATTCTGTCCCCAGCTGTTCTTTCCCCACAACCCTCCCCCTCCAAATCGATATCTATAGTAAGATTTGGATTAATTTAAATTTGTGACGCGTAAGACCCATTAAATAACAAACTGTTCCTTATAAGATCTTTTTATTTTATTCCCAAAGCTCAAATTAAAAAATTAGAAATGTAAGAATCTTATGCATCTCACCTCCACTCTCAACCAATAGGTTATGAGTTCGAGTCTTCCCAAGAGCAAGGTGGGAAGTTCTTGGAGGGAAGGATGCCGAAAGTCTATTTGGAAACAGCCTCTCTACCATAGGGTAGGGGTAAGGTCTGCGTACACACTACCCTCCCAGATTCCACTAAATGGGATTATACTGTGTTGTTGTTGTTATGCATCCCACCCACCGTAGCCTTTGGTGGTTTTCCCCCTTTAATTTTCTTCCGTATACAAGTAGGAGAAATAATATTTAGTTTTTGATGTATGTATGTGTAGTATCAAATGATTTTATATATTTAATCTTCTCTCAGAGATGTTGAATATTTTTCAAGTGCATCAGTTGTCCAAATGTTTGCTGCTTTCTGACCCTTATTAGGAACGTTTTATAAAATGTTGGTTTTTATTTATTTTTTTTAAATTGAAAATCGAAGCAAAACTCAAATAAAATCGGCTAGGTTTGATTTATTTTGCTTGGATTTCATATAATCATACATATTGTTACAAATTAAATTATTATACTATTTTTTGTGTATTTGATACTTCAGTTTGTTCAGTAATATTTGTAAAAAAAAACTGAAAATCGAATCAAATTACCAAATGCTTACAAATCAAAACCAGAAATCAGACTAAATTATCAAAACCGTTAAACCAAAATCTTCAGTTAGATTTTGTAAGTTCTCTTTTACCAAATTATAAACAAACATAGACACTTTATTTGAAAAAATATGAAAATGAAAATAGGATGGAGTGCCATTTGGACAAGTAATTAAGATGACTCTGTCTACCATGCAACAGCGTCGAAGGACTGACGGTCATAGTAAGTGGTTGGAACATCTTATTTAAACGATATATTTAGTGTATACCATTCCGTTTTAATAATCCGATATAATTCAAAGTTTATTCGCTCCATGAATTTGAATTCGTATCGGATAGACCTATTATAAAAGTAAAGTACTCTGTACTAAAAATTTATCTATTTTTAGGATTCGAATTCAAAACCTCGTATTAAGGGCGGAGGAATCTGAGATTCCCATCAGTACGATCGGCTTCGCGTGGAACAAGGCCAAGCGTATATCTTAAGAAATCTAAATGCTTAAAAATCTATTTCAAGCGTGAAAAATGAGCAATAAAATGAAATGGTTAAAATTAAAAGAAGGATACAAAGGGGTTCATCATTCTTAGCTAGGGAGACAAGCAGACCAAGCGAGTCTATGTAACTATTGGGTCCTCACTCCTCACAACTCCATCATAAGCCATTTATTCTCTCTCTTATATATGTGTGTGGGAGAGAGGGAGTAGAGTTTGTTTATATGCTTTGGATGCTTTCAAAATGAAAATCCTTAATACCAAATGTCAACCTTGTGAAATCTAAAAGTCAATTGATTTTCTAACCATCATCTCTTTTTCTCACTTTTGGATCCTTTTGGGTGAAGGAATAATGGTGGGAAATACTTTCAATTGTAACAAAAGTAGTAATTGTAGGTGGTGCTAGCTACTCCCTCCGGTCCAAAATAAGTGATTTTTTGGCCTTTTTTTTATGGTCCAAAATAAGTGATTTTTTCAGATTTCAAGAATGGGTTAATTATTTTTTTCCTACATTGTCCTTGGAGTAAATAGTGTTGGAATATGTGTTAGGAGTGTTTATGTGAGATAGTAAAGATTAATATGGTCAATTCCATTGCTAATTAATGCTAAAAGGTGGATTTCTTAATCTGTGTGAAAACATCTAAAAAATCACTTATTTTGGACCGGAGGGAGTACATCTTAAACATGACACATCTACCTATATGATCAGTGGAAAATAAAATTTATAAATCCATATCACACTAGCACAAAATATTGTTTATAGGACAATGCAATAAGCAAACAATATAACACTATACTTATCAATGGATGATTTTGATTGACTTGCCAAGCTACACCGGTGAATTAGCACATCTTTTTTTACTTAATTAGGATTTGGTATTTGAAGTTACTAGTTCAATAATTCAGATTTCGCATCGAGTAAGTTTGCTAAACGGTGATAAAAAGCTCCATACCAAAAAGTTCTTCATTCGAGAACTGGAATCGGGAAATTTCTGATTAAAGATGGTGATCCAACCATTCTATTTCACCCTGATGGTAATTGACACATATTCCTTTGCTTAACCATGTTAAGCTCAAATGCAAAAGTTAATAAATAAATACCTTTTAAATGAAAGATTAATTTAAAATTAACTATTATAGCAGTCTTAGTGGATAACGTACAATAATTTTATTTTAAATATGACATAAAATACTCTCAACTTAATGATTTATTGCGGACCGCAGAATTCTCTTTGCAACCACAGAACAAGTTAAGAAGCCCATCAGACTTTTAGCAGATGTGTGGGCCGTACATAAATTGTGCGGCCGCATAAGAAGGTCCACACTGATAAAGAATTTAAAAAGTTTAAAATGCTGGAAGAGTTTAAGTTTTAGAATTTGGATCGTAGTCGTAGCAGTGTGAAGACGGCCTCGGAATGAAATTCTGTTGGTTCCGTTAGCTCCATTGGGTGATTTCGAGGTTTAGGAGTGTGTTCAGATTGTGTTTTGGAGGTCCGTAGCTTATTTAGGCTTGAAATGCCGAAAGTTGAATTTTTGAAGTTTCCATTCCACGTGTACCGACCTTCGAACTACTCAGAACTAGTCAAAAGCAACTCAAGAACATCAAATAATGCCAAAAGAAACGAACCCAATCGATAAAGGTAGAATCTTTAATCAAAGTCCAAAGTCAACCCAAAAGGTCAAACCCCGGCCCGCACCTTCAAACTCGACAAAACTCACAAAATCCGACAACCCATTTAATTACGAGTTCAACCATACTAATTTCAACTAAATCCGACTCCGAATTGATGTTATAAACTCAATTACTTACTTTAGAAATGTTTTGACAAAACCCTAATTTCGCTTGTTATATTCCATATTTTGATGTTAAATCTAGTAATGGATTCATGTAAATCTCATAGATATATATGTTAGAATCTCTTCCCCAAGCTCGTAGATGATGGTCTAGGTTGAAACCCTTCAAAGCTGAGCTTCCAAGTCTGTAAAGTGGTGAAGAATGAAATAAAAGTCCAAAAATCCCACATATATAGTACAACATCTGATCTCCCACAGTGTTTACCGCACTTTTCCTAGTGTGGCTCGCACTTCAAAGTTCTACGGTTGCAATCGATATTATGCGGCCTCACTTCAGCAATAGTTGTACCACCAATCTTCAGTAAATTTATCATAACTTTCTGTACAAATGTCCAAATGGGAAACGGTTTAATTTTCTAAAAACTAGACTCAAAGGACTACAAATTTCATTCTTGGTACATATCCAAATCCGTTGTTGTAAGGCCACGTGAAATCCTTACTCAAAAAAAAAACCCAGATCCCGTGGTGCCAAGTTAGGAAGCTCGCCGCGGCGCGGACATTTTTGGATTGAATAATGCATTAAAAAGTCAAGAATAAGTTTCCAGAAAAATGCAAGAAATGCGATCCAGAATGCGGCCGCAAATCAGGTATGCGGACCGCATATCTGCCGCAAAGTTAGTCAGAATGTTGGTTAAAATTGAAGTCAGTTATGCGGTCGAAATGCAGTCACATAATCGAAATGCGGACCGCATAGTCGTCGCATATTTCCCTTTGAATTTTGTAAGGGTCAGTTCTGCGGTGCACTTTGCGACCGCAGAACGTGAATGCGGACCGCATTCCTGCCGCAGACTCAGTCAGAGTGTCCAGTTTCTGGGGAGCATTTTGCGGACCGCATGTTTACTCAGTGATCGCAAATGCGATCGCATATTTGACTCGGGGCTCCAATTTTCTAATTTTTAACCGACCTCCATATCGATATATCCGGTGTTATAGCTCATTTTAAGCATTCTTCCGAGCATTTCTAGAGTTAGATAGAGGGTTTCTAGAGAGGGAAAGTCTCCCCATAAAATTACTCTATAAGATATGGCTAAATCCTTGAAGAAAATCAAGTGAAGCCTAGACCTTCATCTCAAGAGATAAGACTTCATCACCCCAACTCTTATTTGTTTTATTCTCAGATATAAGGGGTCACTAGTGAGGTGATCCATGGATATAACAATGGATTCCTTGCATGCATATCAAACCTTAGAGTAGTGGGAGGTGGTGAATTAAAGAGGGGTACAAAATAATATAAATTTCTCTCAAAAAGGGGCCTAAGATCACATTGCACCTCTAGGGTTTGTCAATATGCTTGAACCAAGCTAGAGTCTCAACCTCATCTCTAATTCTCGATTTAATTTGTAATTCTTACTCAATAGATCGAAGTGCTAAGAGTTCCGAAAATATGTAAAAGAGTAAGGAAAGTTTTATTGAGGTATGTATGGTTAAAACCCCCTTTTTATTAGAAATTAAGCTTCGTTGTCATTTACGAAAGTATGTAAGAGTTGAATTGGCTAGTACTGTATTGATTGTTATTACGCATTAATTGATTTGCATATATCTATACATATTCGTGAAGGATGTGCCTCAATGTGAATAATGTACCAATCTTGATAATTAGAGAATGATGAAAAAGTACAGTTATGTGTTGAAATACTTGGGCTATAAGCCAACATCGAAACAAAGAATTATTCATGCTAGCTATGTGCTCACTTACCTGTGATTGCAACTTGAATTATCTTTGATATATGTGTCTATGATCACAACTTGTAAAACGAATATTGAAAAGGGAAAACGATGTGATGATGGTGGCCATAAGTGCCCAGGAATTGTTATGATATGTGTGGAATAAAGATTTGAAGGTGTTGACTAATGAGAATGGATTAATGCCTCCAATGAGGTGACCTAGCCGATCGGGTCATGATCGGACACCATGCCGCACACATGGTAGTAATGTGCTGATATTGAATTCCAGATAAGGGAAATAAAATATTGATTGAGAGTAATGCCTCCAATGAGGTGACCTAGCCGGTCGGGTCGTGACCGGACTTCACTCGAGATGACGGTGGTATTGAGAACAGTGGTGAACATGCGACAGAAATGCCCCAATCTATGTTTTGGAAATTGTATGAAACATCATATGAATTGCATCTTTGATTTACCCATGTTATTTACTTTTACCTGTTTGATAGTTCTTTCTAGTAAAATGATATTTAGTTATACATACCAGTACAATTCAAATGTACTAACGTCCCTTTTGCCGGGGTCGCTACATTCGTGTTATGATTGTAGGTGGCTCCATAGCGGATAGTGCCGATCGTGTGTAGCGGAGCGTTTTTCTACTCAAAGTTTCGATGAGCCCCTTTTTCTTCCATGGGGCTATATGGTGTATCTTTTGTTATTACAGCTTTCCACTTTTGAGGTATAGCCGGGGCCTTGTTGCCGGCATAGTTATTCTTATCTGTTGTATCCTTAGAGGCTCAAAAGACACTAGTGTGGGTTATGTACGGGTGTTCGGGGAGTCCACTATATATGTTGTAATCCTAAACTTGTGATCTCCATAAACTATAACTATAATAGAATCCTTAAAGCTAGCTTATGTACGGTAAATCTTTGTGATATGAAATGAACCAATGATGTAGTATGCACCATGTATTCTCGTCTAAATTAATGAAAGGCATGGGTCCCGTATTCATATTGATTTGGGGTAGAAAGTGTTCGGTAAGGCTTATTCATTCGGGTTCACTTGATTAAGCACCGGTCGCGCCTCCCAAGGTTGGGGCGTGACAGTTATAGATTGAAAGATACAAGTTCACGAAGTCGGACCAACAAACATGCAGATTTTTCTGTTACAGCCCTCAATGCGGTCCGCAATATGGCCAATGCCTCCATAAAATTTTGTTTGCGGCCACACATGAGTTTTTCCTCGGCACTGCAAAAATGTGCCCTTTGCACTTTAACTGCTCCAAAACATCATTAAAGTGTTGAAATGCCCAAACTTGCTCAAAACTTACCCGAAACCCACCCGAGGTCCCTGGGACCCCATCCAAATATACCAACTATAATGAAATTCAACGATAAAACCATATGCATACTCTCGGAGTATCGATCCATTCAGCCCTCCCAGTCACTCAATCCTTACTGTCACTAAGTCCTCACAGTCACTCAGACCTCACAACCACTAAGTCCTGACAATCATTCAGTCCTCACATCGCTCGGCACTCGCACTCAGTAGGTACCCGCACTCAGTAGCTGGTAAGTCAGGATTCAGATGAGTGGATCCTGACCGAGCGTTAATATAAGCTAATCATGGCATTAATCAATAAAGCATGATGCGGAGTGCAACCCGATCCCATGTACATCCTCACTATCAGTCCCTCGACCTTACTCAGTCATCAATCTCTACAGTCTCTCAGCCTCACAAATCTTATGCCAATCAGCCCAAACGATGATAATATATGTAAGACAAATGATAACTGAGACTGAGATATGATATGAAATTAAGGGGTATGACTGAGTATGTAATTACAATTTAAGAAAATAACTCAATAGTAGAAATGACCTCAGTGGGTCCCAATATGATAAGCATATAGCCTAAATATGGATCACAGCTCAATTACTCCAGCACATAGAAATTTCATGGATAGAAACAAGATTAGGTCACTACACAGTACCACAAAATCAATCGAGTCATAATTCACATGGTGCACGCCCACACACCCGTCACATAGCATATGTGTCACCTCAACACCAAACAATAACACGTATATTCAGGAGTTCATACCCTCAGCACCAAGTTTAGAAGTGTTACTTAGCTCGAACAAGCCGAACGTAATACCGAGCAAGCCAATTGATCACAACCAACTATGCCTTATAAAAAGGACTAAGCAGTCGTTGCAAATATAACCCGATTTACAAATCCGAAGTCGAATCCCACAGAGAACTAAGGCTTAGCTACAACTATTCAATATTGCTAAGAAATACAAGTCCAAACAATTTCCTAATTATACAGATTATAATATTTATTTTTATCTAATTAACTAATAAATACTAGAAATCAGTAAAACTATCAATTAATAAGGATAAGGATAGAGTTATGATTTCTCCTATTGTTAGAATCCTTCCCGCTACATTTTCTATAAATTTACCTAAATATTCTCTACCAATCATGAGCGCTCTGACTGTCGTAACTCTCTTCCGAGTAATTACCACAATTTACTAGACATATTCTCCCGAATTATAATAGCTGGAATTAAGTACGGCTCACTCGGATCGCACCCAAGGTTTCGTTATCCCTAATTTCACCTTTAAACCCTCTATATTGATCCTTCATATATTTTAAGCGTGATGTTATTCTATAACTACCTAAATATGCGCTCTCTCCCGAGTAATACATACTAAATAGGCACAGTCGATTGAGAGCTCTTCAACCAACCACAATAATACGTATTTGAACAAATAGAGAAAATACTACATCAAATCTATATCAAAGTAACAGGAAAATCATCCTCCAATAGGTTCCATCAAAACCATAGGTAAAAATTAGCTATTCATAATAGTATGCATAACAACAATAGTAGAATATATAACCAATAATAGAAATAGGAATAAGAAAATGAAAAACTCGTAGAAGAATTCTCCGCCTTGCTCTTATTGTGTTCTTAATTCCTTAGGTCGAATTTTCGGTCTCCTTAGCCTCCTTATGTCTAAATTATGTCAAAGGTCCTCAAAATACCCTTTTTCCATGTATATATACAAAGTAAGGTCGGGCTCAAATAATTATACCTTCTCTTACGTGAAAAAATATACTTTTCCAGGTAAGGACATCCACGGCCGCGGATTCGACCGCGGACCTGACCACGGATTTTTCATAATGTTCTGTCCGCGACTGCGGATTTTACCGCGGATTCCATCCAGTTTTGTTTGGAATTTGGAAAAACATAAAAGAATAGAGTTGTATCTCTCTGAATTATCTTTCCAACCATATATTGTAGAGCTCAAATGGAGTTCTGATCAAAAAGTTATGTGCATTTTACTAGACAGTACGCAATATGTCTACTCGATTCTCTGTTCGTTCTTAACTATCATTTGTTGATCCCCGAACACGATCCTGACTTAATTACTTGGGCTTTTACTCAGACTTCAAAACTCCAAATCACTTGAATTCATTCCATAACATCTACATAGTTCGAAATCACACCTACAAGGTACAAAACACATAATTAGTGCAAAACACTAGTGATTAAAGCACAAACTCAATTGAAGTGCAGCGAATTGGAATGTAATAATTGACTAAAATACGTAATTATAACCGATCATCAACACCCCACATTTAAACCATTTCTCTCCCTCGAGCAATCAAACTACACTTTATATAGACACGTTCTTTTTAAACAATTCTCCTAACTCATCACACCAAGAATACTTAAAATAGACTAAGCACAAAAGCGTAACATCTTCGCCTCAAGATTTGACTCACAAGTACAACGCATAATTCACAACTCACCTACTTACTCTAACGTAGAGGTCACTGACATTACATTTTTTTCATAAATCAAGTGCCCTCACACAACAAAAGAGAGTATTTCCACACAATAAAATTTAAGAGCACTTAGAACTCAAGATAGAAAGAATTCACTCACTCTCAGAAATAACATTCAGGTGCCATAAAAGATGCACCATAGGCTTGTCCGTAGTATACTATTCTACTAATCGAGCTCATTCAGTCTAGGATGAAGTAAGACTTTATTTGGTTGTAATGTAGGTTGCGGGACGGGTAGAATACATTTAGATATAATAGTGACTACACCTCCCTAAGCACTTTAATACATATACTTTAACATTCAAAATGTCAAACCAAACTCCACATTCACATCAATGTATATTACCCCGTACTTCTTTAAGCACAATTATATCAAGAGTCACCACTTATCAAGGAATATTTTTTTCCCATAACAATACAACTATTTTTTCTCCTTTTCTTTATTTTTTTAAATTCAAGTGGCTCTTACTTTTTCAAAACAGTGAACCTTTGTCCTCATTTCATTAGTTCCACTCAAAAGCCCAAACCAATCACCCCACACTTTAACTTTTACAAAGTTCATGACTATTCAAGTGATCATGAGAGATTAAAAGGTTCAAATAGATAGTTAATTCAAACAAATGGGTAAGGTTTGTAATGTATTTGCCAAAGAAATAGGATTACCGACTCAAAGGGGTTAACTACGATACATAACAATTAGGCGGGTAATATATATATATATATATATTT
>MU767332.1:65591-84774 GCA_026770625.1 Nicotiana glauca | reverse complement strand
TATATATATATATATATATATATATATATATATATATATATATATATATATATATATATATATTCTTCACCGCCCACCATCCTCCAAATACCTTGTAATATACCTTGAAAAATATTTCCTTATGTATGCCTTAGTAGTTTCTACCTCAAGCTTATAAAATAAATAAATCCTTATGCTTGTGTCACGCCCCAAAACCGAGGGACACGACCGGCGCTCAACCGGAGGACCCCAGTCAAGCGGACCTGGAATTGCCTTTCCTCTCTCACGTGTTACCCCTTGATTTCAATATACATTATTCTTGTGAAATAGCAATTTAAGACATAAGCATAAACTTACAACTTGAGTTAATTTCTACTTTTTATCATTTCCAACATTTGATTCCATGTACTTGCAAAATACATACAACATTTACCAACGTGGACCACGATTCCAAATCGCACAATTACTACTCAAAATACTTTTATACACCACCCACATTGTGTCTATGGAGCCTCTACGAATACTAGAAACATAACAATACATGTCAGCAACAAGGCCCCGGCTATACCTTACAATACACAATAAACTCAAAAGAATGTGGCATGAACCACACATGGCCACGAGAGGAAGTGGGGCTCACCAATACAGCCGATGGAATAGACAGGAGGCACTAATGTCGGTGGACTGGAGTACCTGCTATAGAACCACCTACAATCATAACACGAATGTAGCACCCCCGGCAAAAGGGACGTTAGTACATTTGAATTGTACTGGTATGTATGAACAAACTTTACCCCAAGTAAAATCAATCAACACACAGATAACAAACGGTAATGGAATCAACAATCAAATGCACATGAAAGGAACAACCAAAGCCAAACAAGTTTCACAATCTCTCCTTTTCCCCTTTCAACATTATGTCATCACATCAATAATTTCACAACTTTCACATATTTTCATTTTAGTAGTGATTTCGATCACCTTTCCACCCTTATTACCTCGGCCACTCTTTCCAGACTATTGGACGAAGTGAACACAGGGACTTACGGGCCACACATGAATGGTTTTATCTTAGCAAAGAAGATACTCTGAGAAGGGGTGTTTTTGGATGACTATGGAAACAGACCGTATCCAGTACGTTCGCAAATGCCATCGCTGTCAGATACATGCAGATATGATAAAGGTGCCTCCAAACGAGCTTACTGCAACAAGCTCACAGTGGCCATTTGCCGCCTGGGGAATGGATGTCAGTGGACCTATCAGCCTGCCGTATCAAACAGACACAGGTTTATCCTGGTGGCAATTGTTTATTTTACTAAATGGGTTGAAGAAGCGTCATAGAAGGCAGTGACTAAGAAAGTTGTGGTGGATTTCGTTTGTGACCTTGTTTGCCGATTCGGAATTTCGGAATCAATCATCACCGATAATGGTTCCAATCTCAACAGCGACTTGATGAAAGTAATGTGTGAGGTATTCAAGATCAAACACAAGAATTCTATAGCCTACAGGCCTCAGATGAATGGAGCTGTAGAGGCATCCAACAAGAATATCAAGAAGATACTAAGGAAGATGGTCGAAAGTCACAAACAATGGCATGAGAAGTTATCATTCGCCTTGCTGGGATACCGCACCACGGTCCGCACATCGACTGGAGCAACTCCCTACATGCTGGTTTATGGTACAGTGGCGGTCATCCCCGCCGAGGTAGAGATTCCCTCTTTGAGGATCATACAAGAAGCAGAGTTGGACGACGCAAAATGGGTAAAAGGTCGCTACGAGCAGTTAGCCCTTATAGATGGAAAAAGGATGAATGCAGTTTGCCACGGTCAGTTGTATCAGAACAGAATGTCCAGAGCCTTCAACAAAAGAGTTAAGCCAAGGAAGTTTACACCGGGGCAGCTAGTGTTGAAGAAAATATTCCCACATCAAGATGAAGCCAAGGGGAAATTCTCTCCCAACTGGCAAGGTCCGTACATGGTTCACCGGGTTCAAACCGGTGGAGCCCTTATTCTTGCAGAGATGGACGGAGAAGTCTGGCCAAAGTCAATCAATCCAGATGCAGTGAAACGGTACTATGTGTAACCACTTATGATTTCTTTAATGATATTGAACTA
Source organism: Nicotiana glauca (assembly GCA_026770625.1). Classification (NCBI taxonomy): domain Eukaryota; kingdom Viridiplantae; phylum Streptophyta; class Magnoliopsida; order Solanales; family Solanaceae; genus Nicotiana; species Nicotiana glauca. The sequence goes on along the minus strand of MU767332.1, from coordinate 82,681 downwards.
CACCTGACCTGATTCTCGTTTAAGAGGGGGTGCGTAGGCAGCCCTATGGGTTTGGTCACAATTTAATAAAAATTCCATTTCCCCCTGCTATTGGAACTGGGGCAGAATTTTGAGGAGGACCCTCAAAATTCTGAAGTTGATTTTTCAACCATTCAGCGCAGCCGTCATAAGTGCCAGCCTAGTAAACTGGACAAAATTTTGAGGAGGACCCTCAAAATTGAGGAACAAGAAAGGTTGCAATGTCTTGAACCACGTTGCAGTTGTTGGTTCATCTAAAGAAAACTATTTTCTACTTACGTTATATTTACTAAATCATGCATAACTATTGTTCGAATTGCTACTGTTTAGCAACGCTACCCCAATAATACGCAACGCTGGAAGCCAGGGGAAACCGAACTAGCCTTTCCCCCTTTTTTACAAAACTCACAATTTTTCTTTGGATGCAGGCACTCGACTTACAATATTGTTAGGAATATTTATGTACGTATACTTTCTAAAAAAATAAAACTTCTCAGAATCATCACTTGTTCGTAATTGTTATCTGTACACAACCTCCCCAGCAGTCATGATATCGTAATCAGCTGTCAGCTAAGAAATCTCACTACTATCCATCCTTTTATTTTTTTGCATTGCATAAGGCTACCTTTCTGCCTTTCGAGACTAAGCACTGTCTCCATCTGCATCTGCATTGCATAAGGCTACCTTTCTACCTTTCGAGACTAAGCACTGTCTCCATCTGCATCTGCATTGCATAAGGCTACCTTTCTGCCTTTCGAGACTAAGCACTGTCTCCATCTGTATCTGCATTGCATAAGGCTACCTTTCTGCCTTTTGAGACTAAGCATTGTCTCCATCTGCATCTGCATTGCATAAGGCTACCTTTCTGCCTTTCGAGACTAAGCATTGTCTTCATCTGCACTACCTGCATTGCATAAGGCTACCTTTCTACCTTTCGAGACTAAGCACTATCTCCATCAGCATTTTCTTGCATTGCATAAGGATACCTTTCTGCCTTCCGAGGTTAAGCTCTTCCTCCACCTGCATGGCTGAAATACTGTCACCTCCACCTGCATGGCTGAAATACCGCCACCTCCATCTGCATCAGCTAAAATACCTCCAGTTTATCTCTATTTGCATTGGCTGAAATATTGCCACTTTATCTTTCTTGCATGGCTGAAATATCACCACCTTTCACTTACGTCTTGCAATCGGCTGAAATATCGCCAAACTTTATTTAATTTCTACATCGGCTGAAAGATAGCCAGTTCATATTTAAATCTGCATCATCATCTATACCTATGCTTTCTGTAGGCTGAAATATTGCCATTTTACTTTTTACATCGACTTAAACATCGCCGCTTTATTTAAAGTTCTATCGGCTGAAATATTGCCATTACATTTTTGCATCGGCTGAAACATCGCCTGTTTTATTTAAATTTTCGTTGTCTGAAATATCGCCATTTACATTTTTTGCATCAGCTGAAACATCACTGCTTTATTTAAATTTCTGTCGGCTGAAATATCACCATTTATGTTTTTGCAACAGCTGAAATACTGCCAAATCTTGCATTTCATGGGTTGAAATATCGCCAAACTATCCGAGGGCGTCATTGTTTGGAGGCATCATCTTCATAGATCGAGAACACCATGCCATGGCCCGAGGACCTACTTTATATCCTGCACAGCATTATTCAAAGGCATCATGGTTAGGAGGCACCATTATCATAGCCCGAGAACATCATTTCATAGACTGCGAATCCTTTATTTTGCGCTTTATGGCCCAGGACATCATGGTCCGAGGACGTCATCCTAACTGTCAGAAGACAACATTCATGGTCCAACGGGAACTTGCATCACGTTTAAGCTTATGCATGATCTACGCCCATATTACTCACTTGCAGGTACACCGGCTAGCAACGGCCGTCTCAGCAGGAGCGATCCTGCTCCAGTTCCCGCAGCCGATCAAGCTTCAAAATACCTCTTACCCCCTAAACCTCGTGTCTGTCTCTTCCGAATCTCCATCGGCATGTTCCGTCAATAGTTCTTGAACTACATACGGCCTGATTCATGGGAAACCAGGGATATGTAGGCAGCTCAGAAACTAGAGCCCGATCAAATTCTTTTCAAATCACCACTTCCGGTCAAAATTGGTCATCATATCTTTACCCGACAACTCTTTCATCCTTCCTGGGTAAAGAGGGGCAGCTGTTGATACCCAATTTTTTCCCTAAGTTTTTATACCCAAAATATTTCCAGAATAACACATATGTGCATATATAAGCACATCCAAAGGTTTTGGCATTTCTTTTAATTTTAAAACCAATTGATTACCTATTTTAGTACAACAAAACCCAGTAGTTATTTTCCAAAAATCATCATTTTAGGGGAATAGCTTATTTTATTCTTTTATTTATACCAAAATGTAATTAAGGTAATTTTTTGCATATTTTTACGAATTTATTTGGTATTTTTAAAGTTAAATTGCATATAATCGCAATTATAGCCTATTGTGTAATTGATAGCATTTTATAATTATAAAATTAACCCCAGCATTTTTAAATTAATATTTATATAATATTTGTTTACCCGGTACTTTTAATTTTCTTTCAAAATCGTTATTGCTATTTTTATCAAAAACAAAATGGGAAAAGTGGCTATTTACAATCTAGCCTCAACTGTATTTCAATTTCAACCAATTTGGCACCCCGATTCAACCCAACTCAGCCCCAAAATTGAGCCCAAATTACCCATCCCAATTACCACTCTATTCTGACCCAGCACTTATTCAACCGACCCAGCCCATAACCCATTTTTAAATCCTGGCCGTTGATCATTTAGATCAACGGCCACTGTTCTTACCTTTTTTAATCCAAATGACCCTAAACCCTACCTCATTTCTCCTCAACCGCCACCTCTGAATCCCCTTCCTCTCCCAACTCTCTCTCAACTCACCTCAAACCCTAGCCGCCGCCTCTCACTGAAACCCTAATCCATGGCTTCCCAGGCTCATCAGAGGCCTATCCCAGCCTCTCATGGCTTTTGCTTGCTCGTTTTTAAGGTCCTATGACCAGATCTTGAAGGGTTTCGACCAAGCCTTGGCTCGATTTTTGTTCTCTGATCGTCTTCAACTTTTGTCTGGCCAGTCATGGCTATTCGAGTTCGACCTTCGACTATCCTGCTCAGATCGATGGTTTCCAAAGCCTTTCTTATCACCTGGGTTTCTTACGAAACCCTAATCTCTATGGTTCCTTCGATTTATTTTTTGATCTGCTCCGGATCTCTGTGTGTGTGAATTTTCTACGCATTTTTCTCGAAGTTTCTTTAATTTTTGCTTTCAAAAACACTTTATTCTTCAACTAGGGTTTCATGTTAAATCTCTTCTCTGATTCTCGACATGTTTACTATGTTTTGCTTGTGATGTTTTCTATCTGACTTAGCAAGTTGAAAATCCTAATTTTTTGGGATTTTGCTTGAGTTTCTTAGTCTGTTTGTTAATATTCATTTGATTTACCTTTTCTTTTTATCTGAGTTAGCACGTTAAAAACCCTAATTTTTGGGGTTTATCCGAGATTCTGAATCTGTTGATTTGTTTATCTGCTTATCTCCTCTCAACTCGATTGATTTCGAAAACCTAGTTTTTTTGGGAACTATTCGATTTCTTTGAAGTTATTCAATGTGATTCCTTTACTTCAACTCTCTTTTCTTCATGTGACTCTTTTGGTTCTGAGTTCTTACTACCTGTCAAACTCAACTATGGTTTTCACTCGACTCTTTGCATGCTTTTGATCTTCTTCTCTATTGCTAAACACTGAAACCTGACTATCATGCTTTGAATGTTTTCTTTTGAGCTACTACTATATGCTGTTCTTTTGCCATAGCTTGGCTTCACGTGTCTGTTACTTGTGCATTCATTTATATACTGAGTCCCTTCTTTGATTGATTTTTCCAACTCGAAATTGATTTCAAAACTTTTCTTTTCGTGAAATTCTAATTTTTACTCGCTGTCAAGGGTTAATTGATTCTCTTTCTTTGTTTGGCCCTACTAAACCCTTTCCAAAAATAAGTACAATCTTGTAATTAGAGTTAAACACCTACTGTGTGATTTTACTACTCCTTTTATGGCAACAACCATTCTGCTTACAGACAGATTTTATTTCCTTATCTTGACCCTGTTAGTATCCGTTTGAACAATAATCCCTTGATTAAAGGGAAGTCTTGTGTTAATTGATTCTGATTTGTGATTGTTTCCATGTTTGTGTTAAAACTTTACTTATTACCTTACTCTTCACTTGTTTTCAAAACTATAAATACCCTACCCTCTTTTCTTTAAACACACGAACAACTTGAGTTCAAAAATACACACTTACTCTTAAAACCTTCTCTTTCTTTATTACTACTTGTGTTGTTGCTTTGTCTAGCCGGCTGAAAGCCAAGGCTAGACTGTGGACTCTTGTTTGCTTTACCTTTTCTACACTTTGCTTCTCTACTGGTATGTCCTAGTTAATTTACAAGCCTCAACAATAACATATTTTCTTTAATTGCTCCAATTTGTCATTCCTGTCTAATTCTGCTCATGTTTCTGCAGTCAAGATATGTTACTAGCATGCTGTAATATGTTCTCTTTCCCTTGTAAATTAATGTTTATCTATGTTTGCACTCTGTCAGTCATTTGTTATTTACTTGCTACCTTATGAATCCCAAACCCCCGTATCCCCTATATGTGTTTGTGTTCCTTTGGATGGTTTATGTCCATGCCAGCATTAGCTATTGCTGTGCATGACCAAACCAAGCCTGCTAGGGTTATAAAATAAATCCTATAATCCCTTGCCCCATTTGAATGACTACTTATTATGTGTAGTTTGAGTTTCACTACTAGAATTGTTTTCAAAATCACCCTTACCACTTACTATTTCCAATCCAGTTTTGATAAATCTCTTTCAAACTATATTCTGCACTTCCACTATGCTCTTAGAACTTAGGTTCTGCCCCTCTTGTGTGAGCCTTGCCTTGGGACCCTTGAGCTCCCTCTGAACTTGGACACATAAGGGCTAGCCCTTCCACACTGCACACAACTTAATTTTCTGATTAACATCTTGGGTGTATGCACTGCCTGGGGTTCCTGAAATCCCTTGGATCTCTGAAACACCCTAGATGAGAGAAGGCTTGGAAATCTGGATCTCGGAAGTGGCTCAATCTCATATTTATTAGACACTAAGTCTGAATTTGTTCGGATGTAGCTGATGATTCCTAATGTTTTTTAAATTCCAGTTTTATTTCTTTTGGACTGTAATAATTTGTATAAACTTGGGGATTTAGTAAAAAAGGGGAGGGGGTTTACTTTGATGCATTAAGGGTAGAAATCATGCCTATATGGATTTATTTATGATTTGTGCAACTCCACGCGTAGAGAACATGTGTATAGGATTCGACACTTGATTTCTGCAATAAAGCATTTAGATACCATGCCTATAGGAAATTGCATTGCTGTATATAATAACATCATTAGCAAACAATTAGGATTAAACAACTAAGCATGTAGAAAATATGCCTATAGGAATCCATACTTCTGCATACAACAATATCATTAGGCAAACAACTAGGCCTAACAACAGGGTTGCGTATAGCACCATGTCTACAATAATCATGTTTAAAAGATCTAAATCAGTTAACGCATAGAGAGCATGCCTATAGGAACTTAGAACCTGAGCCGTATCCAATCATTCAGAATAGCATTCACTTTTTCGAAAATTAGCATTTATTAAAATAGCGGATTTTTTTAGACAAATTTGCATTTTTTTTGAAACTTCTGTAATTCCTTTTCCTCAAATTAGCCTTCATGTCTTCTGAAGTTTAATTCTTTTTGTGTTAAACCTTTTCAAAATAGTATACTCTTTTTTCTGAAACTCCTCTCACTCCTTTTACTCTGTAGTTTTGCTCCATAATCAGTTTTCTGTTTTAAAACCAATCATTCTATCCAACACTTAGACAAAAGGATTAATTAATCAATCAGATCGTTTTTAGTCAACTGCATTCGAGCGAGCCTAATGTAGACTTTTTGTCTAAAAATATGTGTTGAACCAGTTCGCTCGTCGCTTTATCTAATTAAGACCAAACCAGTACGTGTAAGACATGCTAAACTCTATGACTTTTATCTGATTTAAGAAGGCTTATTTGATCCCTACTTGCTTATTTGTCCCCCCTTTATTTGCATTATGTGTTTTGATTGACGCCTTAGCATTTTGTCCTTTGAAAACTCCTAAAAGGCCTCAAACCCCTCTCCCTTTAGGATTAGTAGTCCAATTACCTCCGGGACTGATAGGATTGGGACGAGTAATAGCATGAAATAAGTAACGATACTATTCCGCGCTTTAATACCTTAATGGGGTGGGGAAGGGTAGACATGGAGATGACGATCACACGATAACATTATACGTACGATTGAATACCGGTGTTGTGTGGATAATCCATGTATTTTACAAGCCTAGGACCCTTTTTTAGATTGTCGATTTTCAGTTTCTTAAAATTTTGCATTCCTGTTTAATCATTAAAACTTCCCCCTCTAATTTTCACACTGCCCTTTTCTTTAAAATTTTCTGCTCATTCACTTCCTTGTTTGACAATTGGTATTCATTACTTGATCCCATTTTTCTGCATTTAGATATTCTTGCTAATAATTAAGGAGTCGTCTATTCGAATTCCAGCATGTCTAATAACCTTCATGCATACATATTTGCAGCTTTTATGTGAAATTACCTTGTATGTTTGCTTGCTTTAAAGTCACAATTGTAACATGGCCGGGAACCACACTAGTGGATCTTGAGGGGTGCCTAACACCTTCCCCGCGAGATAATTTCTAGCCCTTACCTGAACTCTGGTCCTTCATTTCAAATTCTCTCTTAAAGTGTACTAATGCACTATAATCATTAGGTGGCGACTATTCAATTCCAAAAGCCCAAATTCCCAAATGGGAATAGAGTTGTCTTCCCAAATATCGTAAACCCAATTTTGCGAGAAAAAGGGGCATCGACACCCACGACAAGTCACATACGATATTACCACAGTTGTTTCAATCTCATCAATCAAGGTTTCTTTCCATCATTTTGTTACACAACTTTTACCACATAAATACATTCACACACACACTTGGATTGTTGCCATTTACTTACACAATTATATCGGGAGACTTAACTAACAACGTTCAAGGAATAATAATCACAATGATTCACAAATAGTCCACATAGGAAACACATACCAAATACTCGTACACCAAACAAGGTGACTTTACAAAGGTTAAAGTTAGCCATACATACCTCAAAGAGCTATTCCTTAAGTTTATACAATACACCAACACCTCTAGCAATAATAATCTACAAGGAGATAGCAAAAATAGATAAATAATTAGGAAGATTACCCATGGTATAACTCTCTAATAACACATACCATAACTTAGTCCCGCATTCATGGCCTATTCGAACCCTCACAACATATTTGAACTCATAACTTCTTGTATGAAATTTTTAGAAGTAGAACTTACCCGGATGGAAGACAATCTAAGGTTATCTTTTTGATTCTTGAAGACTTGAGGAACATTTGGATGATTAAGAAGTTAGGCCCCTTCTTTCTCTCTCTATATGCTCTCACTTCTCTCTAAAACCAGAAGAAAATACCCAAAAATATGAACCCTAAACGAGTGAAATAAAATGGAGTTCGGGTCTTAAAACCTATTTTTTTGTACTGCCGCGCCGCGTGGGGCGCCGCGGGGCATAGGGAATCTGTGCAAAATGTTTTTGGAAATGAAATTTCGGACCATACTGGAATTTATACTGGCGCGGCGCGCCGGGCGCCACGTGGGGCGCTGCGGTAGTACAATTTTCTGCGCTGCTTTGGTAATTTGGTCATAACTTTGTGTAGGAATGTACGAATAACAAACGGTTTGAAAAGTTGGAAACTAGACTCAAATATGTTTAATATAATAGGTTGTTAATCACATACAACCTTACACATATTTAGATATGCTCGTTCAAAGTGGAGCCTTATGCGAACTCATTTGCAATCTTAGCCTATTACGAAATTTTCCAATCTTGGACTTAGGCCCTTCCTTGCACCCCAAATTACTTACTACATGAATTGTACACTTATTTACCAAATCAAATTCATTTGCATCATATGTAAAGAACATAAAATATTACAATTAGTCTACCTGGCACCCCGTAATCCTATATCGCCTAGCAAAATTTTTCGGGGCCTTACATTCTTCCCTGCTTAGGGTCATTCGTCCTCGAATGAGAGGTAGAGCCTGAACCAGACACCCAACATAACATATTTCTTTTCAAGTCCTTAAATTTTGACTAACTCCCAAATTTTTCAGAAATTTCGCCAGAGTTTCCTTTGTAGTTATGCATATCTACCTGTCATAGAGCCCCCGAACTATATTCCCAAGTACCATTACATAGTTTTTGTTATCCCTACAACTGGTATACAATTCACTACCTCAGCAACTTGTACATATTCTTACACTTTAAACAACTTACATGTAGCTCATTCTCTTTACTCCACAAATTTCATATGGTTCAACCAGTGTCATTTACTTGCACACAACTGGGTCACTTCAATGAGCCCCATACAATTCAATCATTTTAACATGCCAAAAATGCTTCAACTAATCATTACCAATCTACACTATCATTAATCATTTACCTACCACATAAGTTTCACAAAATTTTTATTTACTTCAAGGGTTGCACATTACCCAAATAGCAACAACATTTGCAATTTGGCACACATTGGGAAGTTACAACAATAAGGCAGTTTAGGGAAAATGGGGTGCCTTTGCACAAATCTGAACACTACCTCAAGTTGCTTAAACACAACCGTTCGCACAATCACTACTAGACTTGTTCGAACAGATGGGAATATTTCTATTTCATTTCTTTTTCCACTTCCCACTGGCTTCCTCGACTTGTTGACTTCACCACAATACTTTAACTGAAGCAATTTCCTTATTCCTCAATTTTCGGACTTGCCTATCAAGAATATTAACCGGAACCTCTTCATATGATAATTCTTCACTCACCTCAATAGTCTCATCAGGCACGATGGCGGATGGATCTCCGACCACTTTCATCAACATAGACACATGGAACACCGGGTGTACTAATGACATCTCAAGGGGCAATTCTAGCCTATAAGCCACCTGTCCTATCCTTTGAGCGATCCGATATGGCCCGACATACCTTGGGCTTAATTTCCCTTACTTCCCAAATCGCATGACTCCCTTCATGAGAGATACTTTCAAGAACACCCAATTATCTACTTGGAATTCCAATTCTCTTCGATGCACATCTGCATAGGATTACTGACAACTCTAAGCAGTTTTCATCCTCTCCTGAATGACTTTAACTTTTTCCATAGCTTGATGCACAAGATCTAGCCCTAACAATTCTGCTTCACCAACCTCGAAACACCCAATCAGAGATCTCTACCTCCTTCCATACAATGCCTCAAATGGGGCCATCTGAATACTAGCATGAAAGTTGTTATTGTAAGACAACTCGACATGCGGCAAATGGTCATCCTAACTACCTTTGAAAGCTAGAACCCAAACTCGCAACATATCTTCAAGCGTCTGAATAGTCCACCCTGCATGATCGTTAGTTTACGGATGGAAAGCCTTATTGAGATTTACTTGAGTACTTAAACCTTGCTGAAATTTCCTCCAAATATTTGCCATGAATTGAGCCACTCGATCTGAAATGATTGAGACTGGAGTGCCATGCAACTTGACTATATTTATTTTTGATATAGAATTGAACATATTATTCCACTGTGTTAGTAGATTTTACTAGCTCGAAGTGCGCTGATTTCGTGAGTCGATCCACGATTACCCAAATTGAGTCGAACTTGCGCTTAATACGCGGTAATCCTACCACAAATCCATATTGACCAATTTCCATTTCAACATTAGAATTTCTATTCCTTGTAACAATCCTCTAGGCCTTTGATGTTCCGCCTTCACTTGCTGACAGTTCGGACATTTTGCCACAAAGTCCGCCACAACATTGGCTTTTCCCAGGTGATATAATATAGATGTTGTAACCTTTGAGTAACTCCAACTATCTTGTCTTCCTCAAATTAAATTCTTTCAGTTTGAAAGTATATTGAAGGCTCTTATGGTCTGTGACTATATCCACACATACCCTATACCAACAATGGTAACAAATCTTTAATGCAAATACCACTGCTGCAAGTTCTAAGTCATGTGCTGCATAGTTTTTTTTTCTTGAGTTGCCTAGAGGCATAAACTATCACCTTAACACATTGCATAATTAGTGTAACATCTTTATCATATTTCTCTTACATAATACCGCCCACGAATTGAGTTCTACAATAATTTCCATGATATGGTTACAATCTCCTGTGAATACTTGCAACTAACTCTTCCAAATTCTCAACAAAAGATATTATTGAGACCTTCTGTCTTAAATGAATAACACATGCAAATTTATGCACATACCCTGACAACATCAACTTGCACGACATTTCATTAAATGTAAGGTAACATTGTAATACGACCTTTCTTATCCAACCTCTTCTCCCGATATGGGTCTTATAGAATTTAAGAAACCGCACTACCTTCCCTGTGAAGATTTTTACGATCCATCTTTACGGTTAAACACCTCCCAAAATACATATCAACAAACTTTATATATATATATATATATATATATATATATATATATATATATATATATATATATAATATTTAGGAAGAATCACTAGAATCACTGGCACGAACAGAGCACTCTCTGAAACTTGAGATCCTCCTCAATTCTTCGACAATGACTTTTGGTTCTACTCTTAAGTGTAAGACTTAGTCCACCTGATTCTAACCTCGATGACTAACTCACCTCATTCCTCATATTTTAGCTACCAATAGAGTTCCCTGATATTGCGGCTTAGGAGTTACCATGCTAAACATGTCTAGTCCGTAACAAGTGTTCATCCTCTTTTCATCTATTACGAACCTCTCATTTGCCCTTTGGGTAGATTATGTTGTCTTTCCTTTATTGATCACTCTTTGGCCGGGAAAATATGCTAGTACCATCTTTTCTTTCTAACTGGAACTTTCATTCCTATTCCATTTTACGCATAGTGCATAATTGATAGCCTTATTGAGCCACACGCTTTTCTACCTCCCGTGAACTTGTAGTATCATTGTGCCTGGTTTAATCAGTTTATCATACCACAACTTCAGAACTGGTAGTCTCACTTTGCATTGTATATAGACATGAACTATCTCTAAATCCTTTAGTTGATATTTAGTGTCACCCAAGTCGGTTGCATTGCGGTTAGTCCTTTATTAATTTTATTAACACTTATGTTCTAAGCGAGTCCACCATTCCGATGCAAGATATTTTATGATAACCATGGCCATCTAAATTTATAGGTTTTGTCCCCATTTCTTCTCGTATTATTCTTCCAAGCTAGTGAATAGCCATGCACTCTTCCATATGTTACATGGTCTCTTACCTTAGGTATTTCATCCCGCTCACCTCTTAACTCTTATTAGGATATCCATGGGAAAGTGTGTTGGTCCGCATATCACTTAACACTTGTCTGTTTGTAAGATTCTTTAGAGGCTATCCATCAAGCCCAAATACCCTCTTGGATTATTATAGCATCACATTTATTTCTCCCACTCGTTCCGCCTTTCTTAATATCCTAGAACTTTGGTTAAATCGCAAATCTATGATTAGCCCATTCTAAAAACTCGCAATCTTTCACACTTGACCTATGGTACTTCCTTGGGTTCCATTGCTCCTAACCTTCTAACAAGTATAAAATCCCTTTACAAACATACTCTTAGTTTCTAGGATCGTTGACCATATCATTCACATTGCCATGTATGAAGAATTCACCTCCCTTAACCTTCCACCTTTTTGGGGGTACTAGTGGTCTACCATTAGCATATCCTTTCAGATAATCACGTTATCCATTATCACTTTTCTAGACTTCGCATGTCTTCAACAAAATATTCAAACATCATAGCTACATGGTCTCACTCTTGTTTCATTATATTTAAGTGGCCTCACTATGGACCTTCCTTCCCCACTTGGTGTGAATGTCCTGGATTTCGACACAAGTCTTGAATTTTTGCAACTTTAGGTAAATATATCTCATATCTCTATCCCTCATTTATATATATTCAACTATTAGGGAGATTTAAGTCACCATAGTATTAATCTCATAAGTTCTATGCTCTTATTCAACCACACAGGCTTTGGATTCCAATTCCTCATGTCAATATCCGTTAGGAGTGTAATAGCACTTTATACACATCTGGATTTTTATAAAGTTCGTTGTACATGGGTCTTCTCATCATGGGTTCAATTGAATATCCTTTCATAACTTCTTTTCTCCCGTAAGAAACCTACATGTTTTTCATTACTCTCCTAGTCATGCCTTACATATATCACATGCTTATACAACAAATTTTCTTTTACACCTTAGGATCATATACATGTTTCTCGCACTATCCACGTGTGTTATTCAAGCTTACATCTCATATATCTGATCAATGCCTCTTTGAGCGTGGAATAACTTTTAACACTTTTCTCAAATAAAGTATGCTCATGGTACTATGTACTTATACTATATATCCATACCAGTCGTTCAATAGGATACATGCGTCATCTCCTTAATCTCCATGTCTTTGCTCATTGGTCATGTCATATGACAACATTACTTGAAATAGACAAAAGAGCATTTAAAATTACCTTGAATCTTAACGCACGAGTTAGAAAACAATCTTATAGTCAAGCTTTATCGCACGATCTGGAGAATTGAAGAAGGGTAACATTCCTAAATGTCCATGTAGCCTCAAACTTATAGATGTGGTCGACAAACCGATAAGAAGGACTCTACTAGACACGGCTCCGAGACATCCTAGGACACTTTAAAACCTTAAGCTCTAATACCAAGTTTGTCACGCCCCAAAACCGAGGGACACGACTGGCGCTCAACCGGAGGAACCCAGTCAAGCGGGCCTAGAATTGCCTTTCCTATCCCACGTGTTACCCCGTGATTTTAATATACATTATTCTTATGAAATAGTAATTTAAGACATAAGCATAAACTTACAACTTGAGTTCATTTCTAATTTTTATCATTTCCAACATTTGATTCCAAGTACTTGCAAAATACATACAACATTTACCAACGTGGACCACGATTCAAAACCATACAATTACTACCCAAAATACTTTTGTACACCACCCACATTGTATCTACGGAGCCTCTACGAATACTAGAAATATAATAATACCTGCCGACAACAAGGCCCCGGCTATACTTTACAATACACAATAAACTCAAAAGAATGTGGCATGAACCACACATGGCCCCGAGAGGAAGTGGGGCTCAACAATGTAGTTGATGGAATAGAGAGGAGACATTACTATCAGTGGACTAGAGTACCTGCTATAAACCACCTATAATTATAACACGAATGTAGCGCTTCCGGCAAAAGGGACGTTAGTACATTTGAATTGTACTGGTATGTATGAACAAACTTTACCCCAAGTAAAATCAATCAACACATAGATAACAAACAGTAATGGAATCAACAATCAAATGCACATGAAAGGAACAACCAAAGCCAAAAAAGTTTCATAATCTCTCATTTTCCCCTTTCAACATTATGTCATCACATCAATGATTTCAGAACTTTCACATATTTTCATTTCAGTAGTGATTTTGATCACTTTTTCACCCTTATTACCTCGGCCACCCTTATCACCACAACCACACCTTATTACTTCGTGTTGCAGCCGCAACCCGATCCCACCGAACAATCACAATGCACACATCAACAAAAACAATTCACAAAGAATTTTCATAACCATCAATACCATTTCCATCATATACAATAGCTCACATACCATTTAAGTCACAACGATAATCGACCACGACAAGTCACACAAGATATTACCACAGTTGTTTCAATCTCATCAATCAAGGTTTCTTTCCATCATTTGTTACACAACTTTTACCACATAAACATAGTCACACACACACTTGGTTTGTTGCCATTTACTTACACAATTATATCGGGAAACTTAACTAACAATGTTCAAGGCATAATAATCACAAGGATTAACAAATAGTCCACATAGGAAACACATACCAAATACTCGTACACCAAACAAGGTGACTTTACAAAGGTTAAAGTTAGCCATACATACCTCAAAGAGCTATTCCTTAAGTTTATACAATATACCAACACCTCTAGCAATAATAATCTACAAGGAGATAGCGAAAATCGATAAATAATTAGGAAGATTACCCATGGTATAACTCTCTAATAACACATACCATAACTTAGTCCCGCATTCATGGCCTATTCTAACCCTCACAACATATTTGAACTCATAACTTCTTGTATGAAATTTTTAGAAGTAGAACTTAACCGGATGGAAGACAATCTAAGGTTATCTTTTTGATTCTTAAGGACTTGAGGAAGATTTGGATGATTAAGAAGTTAGGCCCCTTCTTTATCTCTCTATATGCTCTCACTTCTCTCTAAAACCAGAAGAAAATACCCAAAAATATGAACCATAAACGAGTTAAATAAAATGGAGTTCGGGTCTTAAAACCTATTTTTTTGTACTGCCGCACCGCGTGGGGCGCCGCGGGGCACGGGGCATCTGTGCAATATGTGTCTGGAAATGAAATTTCGGAACATACTGGAACTTATACTGGCGCGGTGCGCCGGGCGCCGCGTGGGGCGCCGCTGTAGTACAATTTTCTGCACTGCTTTGGTAATTTGGTCATAACTTTGTGTAGGAATGTCCGAATGATGAACAGTTTAAAGAGTTGGAAACTAGACTCAAAGACCTTTCATATAATAGGTTGTTAATCATATAAAACCTTATACATATTTAGATATGCTCATTCAAAATATAGCCTTATGCGAACTCATTTGCAATCTTAGCCTATTACGAAATTTTCCAATTTAACTTGGACTTAGGCCCTTCCTTGGACCCCAAATTACTTACCACATGACTTGTACACTTATCTAACAAATCCAATTCATTTGAATCATATTTAAAGAACATAATATATTATAATTAGTCTACCTGGCACCCCGCAATCCTATATCGCCTAGCAAAATATTCTTGGGCCTTACAGCTTGTGTGTGCAAGATCTTAATTCCCAAGTCCAGTAATTTTTTTTGGGTTTCCCAAAAGGGAAATCTCTCTCCTATAAACATATAAGTTACTTATTTTATCTAAATTATATTTCTGGATATTACCCCCATTTTTACAGTTTTATGTTATTATGTATAGTTTTATATTATATTTATAACATAAAACTATATATATATATATATATATATATATATAGATAGATAGATAGATAGTTGTTATGTATCGTAGTTAACATTTGTTATTTTGTGCATTGGATTTGATGTCTAGAACTTGCCCTGTGTGTTTGCCAAGTGAAATAGTAGTTTTGTTCAGTCTTGGAAGTGATATAGGTGTTTCTTTGTTGAGCCATATATATATATGAACAAAATTACTATTTCGTTTTGCAAACACACGGGGCAAGTTGTAGACATCAAATGCAATTCACAAAATAGCAAATAAACCTCACACACATGGCGCATAACTTACTTAGGATTGGTTTTATTAAGACAATCTAGTCAAAGCAGTTAAGAAAATTTAAGATCATATAATTTAAAGTACTTAAACAAGAGTAAAAAACTGAGCATAAGCGTCACAACCAAAGTACTCACTATTCTCAAGGCATAACAAAGTCAAGAGATATTGCTTCAATTCAAAACACAGCACAATGATTCCTATTCGTAAAAAAAATAACTAACTACACTCGGTTCAAACAAAACCCTTGAAAAAAAATTGCGGCACAAAAAAAATCAAAGGGGAGTTACTACACTACCTACAAAGAAGATCTTTTCTTTGTTTTAGACATAAATCCCTCACGAAAATTGTCTAGGATATCTATCGTCTGGAAAAGTCCAATTATTTTTTTCGTTTTTCTAAAAGATAAAAAAAAGTTCAATTAAACTAATACAACTAAAATAGCATAGAAAGTCACCCAGACAATCTCCTCACCCCACACTTAAAATTGTACATTGTCCCCAATGCACACAATACTAATAAGACGGTAAAAAAAACTCCCTCGTAGGTCAAAGACCGAAGCACTAGCAGCTCATGGGGTACTCAGACTTCTCCCAGGCTTGGTCCCTCGTGCGAGTACC
Source organism: Nicotiana glauca (assembly GCA_026770625.1). Lineage (NCBI taxonomy): Eukaryota > Viridiplantae > Streptophyta > Magnoliopsida > Solanales > Solanaceae > Nicotiana > Nicotiana glauca. Next base: position 66,402 of record MU767332.1, on the reverse strand, counting down.
TCACACTTAGTTCCAACCATCTAGTTTGTTGTTGCATCCTTCCAACAGATTTGCTTTCCATGATCATACAACAACAACAACAACAACAACAACAACAACAACCTAGTGTAGTCCCATTTAGTGGGGTCTGGGGAGGTAGTGTGTACACAGACCTTACCCCTACCCTGGGGTACAAAGACTATTTCCAAATAGACCCTCGGTATCCTTCCCTCCAAGAACTTCCCACCTTACTCATGGTTGCTTTCCATGCTCATATAAAATCAAAAATCGACACTACAAAAATAAAATAACTAAAAAAATAAATTAAAAATAAAATAAAAGAAGCAATAAAACTGGGTTGCCTCCCAACAAGCGCTTGGTTTAACGTCGCGGCATGACGCGAATCACTTTCTGCCTCCACTTTGAACTTATGAATTGGACCCCAAGTTTTGATTCTGCTGTATGATCATGCTCATGGGGTGGTAGAACGAATCTGACTGACCCAATAAAACGATGTAGTATTCTGCACTTCTTGGCGTTTGGATAAGATGTGTATTCCCGACTTTCTGGCAAGAAGAATTCTAGAATGTAGGCATCTTGTTCCTTACTCCTTGACTCCTCAAGTGGCTCGGATAACTTTATTTCCATATCATCATCAAAACACAAATGTAGAAAAAAGGTTAGAGTGTAGACTAATGCGCTCAACTACATAAACATTGGGATTGTCAATATCCTTAATACTAATGACACTAGAGTCAACTAAATATGTATCCTAAATATCCTTGGTTGACTCTAGTATCTCTTCTACTACATCGGCAACCTCAAAATCTAG
>MU767332.1:0-65263 GCA_026770625.1 Nicotiana glauca | reverse complement strand
CCCCCCCCCCCCCCCGTATTTTTTTAAATCCTCCAGTACAATGGCAATTTCTGCAGCCAATTCATGCTCATATTGGCTACAATCCACAATGTCAACTTGTTGCACTTTGCAAGGTTTAATTAATTTATTCGCTTGAGCCTCAAAGTGGTGAATAATTGCCTCTTGCCTTTGTATCAGCCGTGGTTTCTCATTATATTGTTCCACATGGCACTTTAACATATCTTCGATCTTCTTCACGTCAGCTTTCCCAGGATTCTTTGATCCTATTAACTTCGGCAAAAAAAGTAGAACCATTATAGTAAGGGACTGGGGGAGGATAAGACATATAATCACAACCATGAAAGTGACCATCGTGACCACCACACATATCACACACATTCCACGCAAAAGATTGAGTTGTTACACATAACTCGCTCTTAGGAATATTTTGACAATTTTGCAATGGGTGATTTCCTCCATAATATGCATAAGGAGGATCAAAAGTAGAATTACCAACATCAAAATTCTCATAATTCCAAGATCTCATTTCTCTCAAGTCAAAAATAAAAATAAAAATAAAAATAAATCAAATACAAGAAAACAATACTAAAAGTTCAAACTGGCAAACTAGAAATATGTACACCTAAAGCTACACTATTAGTTCCCCGGCAAGGACGCCAAAATTTGATCACGCCTAACTATACCTTATAAAAAGGACTAAGCGGTCGTTGCAAATATAATCCGGTTTACAAGTCCAGAGTCGAATCCCACAGTTTCCTAATTATAGTATTTATTTTTATCTAATTAACTAATAAATACTAGAAAGCAGTAAAACTATCAATTAACAAGGATAAGCATTGGAGACGAGATTAAGGAGGTCTAGAGTTAGGATTTCCCCTATTACCGGAATCCTTTCCGCTACATTTTCTATAGATTTGCATAAGTATTCTCTACCGATCATGAGCACTCTAAGTGTCGTAACTCTCTCCCGGGTAATTAACATAATTTACTAGACATATTCTCCCGAATTACGTTAGCTGGCATTAAGTAAGGCTCACTCAGATGGCACCCAAGGTTTTGTTATTCCTAATCCCTCCTTTAAACCCTCTGTATTGATCCCTCATATACGTTAGGAGTGATGTTGTTCAACAACTACCTAAATATGCACTCTCACTCGAGTAGTACACACTAAATAGGCACAATTGATTGATAGCTCTTCAACCAACCACAATAATAACGTAGTTGAACAAATAGAGAAAATACTATAACACATCTATATTAATGTAACAGGAAAATCATCCTCCAATAGGTTCCATCAAAACACCTAGATAACAAATTAGCTATTCATAATAGTATACATAACTACATTACTAGAATTTATAACCAATAATAGAAATTGGAACAAGGAAGTGAAAAACTCGTAGAAGAATTCTCCGCCTTGCTCTTAGTGTGTTCTTGCCTCCTTAGGTCGAATCCCCGGTCTCCTTAGCCTCCTTAGGTCTAAATTATGTCAAAGGTCCTCAAAATACCATTTTTCCATGTATATATATCAAGTAGGGTCGGGCCCAAAAAATTATACCTTCTCCTACACGAAAAAGGATACTTTTCCAGGTCAAGACGTCCGCCGCCGCGGATTCAACAGCGGACCTGACCGCCGATTTTTCATAACGTTTTGTCTGCGACCGCATATTAGACTGCAGATTCCACCTAGTTTTGCTTGGAATTCTGAAAAATGTAAAATAATAAATTTGTAGCGCTTATAATTATCTTTCCAACCATATATTGTGGAGCCCAAATGGAGTTCTGAGTAAACAGTTATGTGCATTTTACTAGGCAGTATGCAATATGCCTACTCGATTCTCCGTTCGTTCTTAACTATCATTCGTTGATACCCGAACACAATCCCGGCTTAATTCCTTGGGCTTTTGCTCAGACTTCAAAGCTCCAAATCACTTGAATTTATTTCATAGCATCTACATAGCTCAGAATCACTCCTACAAGGCATAAAACACACAATTAGTGCAAAACACAAGCGATTAAAGCGCAAACTCAACTGAAGTGCAATGAATTAGAATGAAGTAATCAACTAAAATACATAATTATAGCCTATCATCACCAACCAATACTCCTTAAAATCCATTCTATGCGTACCAACCTTCGAACGACTCAAAACTAGTCAAAAGCAACTCAAGAGCATCAAATAATGCCAAAAGAAACGAACCCAATCGATAAAGGTAGAATCTTTAATCAAAAGCTCAAAGACAACCCAAAAGTCAAACCCGGGACCGCACCTCCGAACTCGAAAAAACTCACAAAATACGACAACCCATTTATTTACGAGTCCAACCATACAAATTTCAATCAAATACGACTCCGAATCGATGTTCGAAACTCAATAATTTACTTTAGAAATTTTTTGACAAAACCCTAATTTCTCTTGTTAGATCCCATATTTTGATGTTAAATCTAGTGATTGATTCATGTAAATCTCATAGATATATATTAGAATCACTTTCCCAATCTTGTAGATGAAAGTCTAGGTTGAAACCCTTCAAACCTAAGCTCCCAAGTATCTAAAGTGGTGAAGATTGAAATAGAAGTCCAAAAATCTCGTATATATAGCACAACATCTTATCTCCTATAGTGTTGACCACACTTTTCCTAGTGTGGTTCGCACATCAAAGTTCTACGGTCGCAATCGATATTATGCAACCGCACTAAAGCAATAACTGTACCACCAGTATTCAGTAAATAGATCATAACTTTCAGTACAAATGTCTAGATGAGAAACAATTTGATTTTCTCGAAATTAGACTTAAAGAGCTACAACTTTCATTCTTGGTACATATCCAAATTCCTTATAAAGATACAAGCTCCCGAAGTTGGACCAAAAAACCTGCTGATTTTTCTGTTGCGGCCCTCAATGCGGCCCGCACTATGGCTAATTCTTGCACACAATTTTTTTTGCGGCCGCACATGAGCTTTGCCTCAGCACTCCAAAAATATGCCCTCTGCACTTCAACTGCTCTAGAGCATCATCAACGTGCCAAAATATCCAAACTTGCTCAAAACTTACCCGAAACACACCCGAGGTCCCCTAGACCCCATCCAAACATACCAACTGTAATGCAACGCAACGATAAAACCATATGCATACTCTCAGAGATCAATCCATTCAGTCCTTCCAGTCACTCAGTCCTTACTGTCACTAAGTCTTCACAGTCACTAAGTCCTCACAATCACTAAGACCTCACAACAACTAAGTCCTCAGAAACACTCAGTCCTCACTATCGCTCAACACTCACACTCAGTAGGTACCCGCGCTCAGTACTGATAAGTCAGGCTCTGAGGGGTCGATCCTGCCCGAGCGCTAATATAAGCCAATCATGGAATGAATCAATAAAGCATGTTGTGGCATGCAACCCGATCCCATATATATCCTCACAATCAGGCCCTGGGGCTCATTAAGTTTTTAATCTCTCCAGTCTCTCGGCCTCACAAATCTTATGCCAATCAGCCCAAACAATGATAATATGATCTGAGACAAATGATACAGAGACTGAGATATGATATGCAATGAATGGGTATGATTGAGTATGTAATTGCAATTTAAGAAAATAACTCAACAGTAGAAATGACCTCAGTAGTCCCAATATGATAAGCATATAGCCTAAACATGTATCACAGGTTGATTACTATTGCACGTAGAAATTTCATGGATCGAAACAAGATTAGGTCACTACACAGTACCACAGAATCAATCGAGACATAATTCACACGGTGCATGCCCACACGCCCGTCACCTAGTATGTGTGCCACCTCAACACCAAATACATAACATGTATATTCAGGGATTCATATGCTCAACACCAAGTTTAGAAGTGTTACCTACCTCGAACAAGCCGAACCTAATACCGAGAAAACAAACCAATAGACTTGAAATGCCGTTCCACTTGTACCGACTTTCGAATAACTTAAAACTAGCAAAAGCAACTCAAGAACATCAAATAATGCCAAAAGAAACGAACCCAATCGATAAATGTAGAATCTTTAATCAAAAGCCTAAAGTCAACCCAAAAAGTCAAAACCGAGATCGAATCTCCAAACTCGACAAAACTCTCAAAATCCAACCACTCATTCAATTAAGATCCAACCATACTAATTTCACCCAAATTGACTCTGAATTGATGTTCAAAACTCCATTATTCACTTTAGAAAAGTTTTGATAAAACACCAAGTTCTCTTGTTAGATCCTAAATTTTGATGTTAAATCTAGTTATGGATTCATGTAAATCTCATAGATATATGTTAGAATCACTTACGCCAAGCTTGTAGATGAAGGTCTAGGTTGAAACCCTTCAAACCCGAGATCCCAAGTTTCTAAAGTGGTGAAGAAGGAAATAAAAGTCCAAAAATCCCGTATATATAGTACAACATCTAATCTCCCCCAGTGTTGACTACACTTTTCCTAGTGTGGTTCGTACATCAAAGTTCTACAGTCGCAATCGATATTATACAGCCGCACTTTACCAATAACTGTACTACCAATCTTAAGTAAGTAGATCATAACTTTCTGTACAAATGTCCAGATGAGAAACAGTTTGATTTTCTGGAAACTAGACTCAAAGATCTACAACTTTCATTTTTGGTACATATCCCAATTCCTTATAGAATGAGAGATACAAGCTCCCAAATTTGGATCAACAAACCTGCAGATTTTTCTGTTGCGGCCCTCAGTGCGGTCCGCATTATGGCCATTGCCTCCACACAATTTTGTTTGCGGCCACACATGAGCATTGCCTCAGCACTCCAAAAATGTGCCCTCCACACTTAAACTGCTCCTAAACATCATCAAAGTGCTGAAATACCCAAACATGCTTAAACCTTACCCGAAACACACCCGAGGTCCCCGGGACCCCATCACAACATACCAACTGTAATGCAGCACAACGATAAAACCATATGCATACTCTCGGAGTATTAATCCTTTCAGTCCTCCTAGTCACTCAGTCCTTACTATCACTTAGTTCTTACAGTCACTCAGTCCTCACAGTCACTCAGACCTCAAAACCACTAAGTCCTCATAATTACTCAATCCTCACTATCGCTCGGCACTCGCACTCAGTAGGTACCCGCACTCATTTCTGGTAAGTCAGGCTCCGGATGAGTGGATCCTGCCTGAGTGCTAATATAAGCCAATCATGACATTAATCAATAAAGCATGATGCGGCGTGCAACCCGATTACATGTACATCTTCACTATGAGGCCCTCGATCTTACTCAGTCATCAATCTCTCCAGTCTCTCGGCCTCACCAATCTCATGCCAATCAGCCCAAACGATGATAATATATGTGAGACAAATGATAATAGAGGCTGAGATATGATATGCAATCAATGGGTATGGCTGAGTATGTAATTGTAATTTAAGTAAATAACTAAATAGTAGAAATGACCTCAATGGGTCCCAATATGATAAGCATATAGCCTAAACATGGATCACAACTCAATTAATCCAGCACATAGAAATTTCATGGATGTAAAAAAGATTAAGTCACTACACAGTACCACAAAATCAATCTAGTCATAATTCACATGGTGCACGCCCACACACCCGTCACTTAGCATGTACGCCACCTCAACACCAAATACATAACACGTATATTCAAGAATTCATACCCTCAGCACCAAGTTTAGAAGTGTTACTTACCTCGAACAAGTCGAACCCAATACTAAGCAAGCCAACCAATACTCTTGAAATGCCATTCCATGCGTACCAACCTTTGAAGGACTTGAAACTAGTCAAAATCAACTCAAGAACATGAAATAATGCCAAAAGAAACAAACCCAATCGATAAAGGTAGAATTTTTAATCAAAAGCCCAAAATCAACCCAAAAGATCAAACCTTGGCCCACAACTCGAAACCCAAAAAAACCCATAAAATCTGACAATCCATTTAATTACGAGTCCAATCATACTAATTTCACCCAAATCCGACTCCAAATCGATGTTCAAAACTCAATTATTCACTTTAGAAAAGTTTTGACAAAACCCCAATTTCTCTTGCTAGATCCCATATTTTGATGTTAAATCTTGTGATGGATTCATGTAAGTCTAATAGATATATGCTAAAATCACTTACTCTAAGCTTTTAGATGAAGGTCTAGTCGAAACCCTTCAAAAGTCCAAAAATCCCGTTTATATAGTACAACATATGATCTCTCACAATGTTGGCCGCACTTGTCCTAGTGTGGTCCGTACATCCATGTTTATACGGATGCAATCCATATTGTGTTGCTGCACTTTAGCAATAACTATACATTTTTTGTTTTTGGATCATCTCCAAATTCCTTATAGATTGCAGGATACAAGCTCTCAAAGTCGGACCAACAAACCTGCACATTTTTTTGTTGCTATCCGCACTTTGGATAATGCCCCAACACAATATCATTTACGGCCACCTATGAGCTTTGCCTCAGCACTCCAAACATGTTCTCTTCGCACTTCAATTGCTGCAAAACATTATCAAAGTGCCAAAATTTCCAAACTTGCTCAAAACTTCCCGAAACACAACCAAGGTTCCTGGGACCCCATCCAAACATACCAACCACTCTTATAACACAATACTATCTTATTCAAAGCCTCAAATCACATTAAACAACACCAAAATCATGAATTGGATATCAATTCAAGCCTAATGGACTATTGAGCTTCCAACTTCTAAAACTCATGTCGAACCATATCAATTCAACTCCGAATGACCTAAAATTTTGTACACAAGTCCCATATGGCATAATGAAGATATTCCAATTCCTAGAACCACAATCCAAACCCAATGTCATCAAGGCAACTCCCAGTCAAACTTATGAACATTCCAAACCTACAAATTTTCAACTTTTGCCAAATAGTGCCAAAACCTTCTTAAAATATCCAAATGTTAATCCGGGCATATGCCCAAGTCTAAAGTCACCATACATACCTAATGGAACCATCAAAACTTCAATCCGAGGTCAAATACTCAAAAGTCAAACTTGGTCCACTCTTCCAACTTGAAGCTTCAAACATGAAATTTATCCTTCCAAATATATATTCTGAATCACCCAAAAACTGAAATTGATGATACACACAAGTCATAGTACCTCATACGGAGCCACTCATGCCCTCAAAACACTGAACAAAGTGCAACTGCTCAAAATAACCGGTCGGATCATTACAGTTGACATTAGGGCTGACTTTGCGTAATTGTAGCAAGATCATAGATTTATTATCTGCTGTTCTTTTCTATGGATTTTATTGATGTTACTAGGTTATTTTGGTTGTATTCGATCCACTCAGAGGTTGACTCACAAGAGAAGGAATTTCTAGAGTATTGATTTAGCTTGCTTGAGGTAAGTATCTTACCTAAACTTGGTTGAGGCACTAGTTGTCTAAGTTATTAGTATTGGATACTCGCTATGGGTGGCTCACATGTGAGGGAATTACATCCATGTGCACGCACGAGGGTACTATACATGCTCGGGGTGGTTATTAGGCTATTATATGCCCTGAATTGATTGCTAAGCTTCATGTTATCATGTGTTTTATGTTGTACCCCCTCTGTGAGCTAATTGAATTATGCTAGAGATTATTTTTTGGTTGATCTTCTATTCAAACATCTTAATTTTCTATTCTTGTGGTGTAATCACTTGATTTGAACTGTGTAGCACACTTCGCATGTGCCTAAACCTTAGCATGTCACTTATTGATTCCATGAGTATGTAACTTTATATCATTGTTCATGTACATGTATTCTTGTATATGCTTTCTTTGTAATATGGACTGGGTTGATAGCACGCAACTGGTCCATGCGGATCTGAGTTGTGTTAGCATGTGAATTGTCCGTACAATTGTTATATATGACATGTGAGTTATCCGTGCTCATGTGAGTTGTCAGGAATGTATACATGTCTTGTTTTTCATATCTTCTCTATATGCTAGATTGATAAATGAAACAGAGCATGTTACATTATCTTTGTTCACCAAGGTGGATTTTTCTGTGATATATGACTTGATAATATTATTAATGTGTACTTGTGAGATTTATGAACTAAACATGTTATTAGCAAGTAGCATTGATAATTCTTGCCTCTATTACCTTGTCGAGGTTAGTTATGATACTTGCTAAGTACAAGTGGTCCGTTGTACTCATCATACACTCCGCACTTAATTGTGCAGATCTAGGTGTCGGACCAAGATGTGAGTAGGTGTGATTTTTTGTTGTGAGTATGTTCGAGAGACAAGGTAGAGCTACATCTCAACCGCAGTATTTGACGTCTCTTTTCATTTCAGTGTTGTTGTTTCCATTAAGACAGTGTTTCCATTTGTATTCTAATTTTTAGTTCTATTTTAGAACTCACGACTCTGTATTTACTAGTTTCGGGGGGATTGTATATATTGACACGGTTCTATTATTTCAATTGTATTCGGATTTAGATTATTTTTGTAAATTCTGTTATTATGTTCTGCTTTTATTATATTTGGCTTGCCTATCAAGTGAGTTAGGCACCATCAGGACCGGTTGGTGATTTTGGGTCGTGACAAGTTGGTATCAGAACCCTAGGTTCTACGGCTCATGAGAAAGTTTAGTAGAGTCTTGCACATCGGTACAAAGATGGTGTACTTATCTTTGAGAGGCTACCAAAATGTTAGGCGAATTTGTCTTTCTTTTATTCTTGTCGTGTAAATTTATTATTTCTAAAGTGTGAACCTTTACTCTTTATTCTATCATAAATGGTGAGGATACGTTCAGCCAGATTAGATAAGCAGGCATTAGTGTCTCCAATCTGGGTTGCGAGAGGCTAGGGTCGAGGTACAGGTCGAGGTGAGGCCCACGTTATAGCTAGAGCAACACTTGTGGAGCTACAAGTTGCTCCAGTGGAGGAGCAGGTTCTAGATATTTTTGAGCCGGTAGGACCTCCATAGGGTACTCAGGCTAAGGTTTCTGCTCCAATTGCTATTCAACCTATGCAGCCAGCTAGGGGTGGAGGATAGACGGGTAGAGGACGTCCTAGAAGGGAAGGACGGGCCTATTGTTATGCTTTCCCTAGTAGGGTTGAGGCAGTTGCATCAGATGTCGTCATCACATGTAATGTTCCGGTCTGTCATAAAGATGCATCAGTTTTATTTGATCTTGTTTCCACTTATTTGTATATGTCACCATATTTTGCTTCATATTTAGATATGTCTCATCTTTCTGTGGATACCCTTGTTTATATGTCTACATTCATTGGGTATTTTATTATGGTGGACCGCATCTATCATTCTTGTTTGGTCACTATTGGGGGGATATAAGACTAGGGTTGACCTTCTGGTACTTAATATGATGGATTTTAATATGATTTTGGGAATGGATTGGTTGTAATATATCATGTTTTTCTTGATTGTCACACTAAGACCGTGATATTGGCTATGCTGGGGTTGGAGTGAAGAGCTTAATTAGGTCATGTTCCTAGAAGGGTAGTGTATTTTTTGAAAGCTCAGCGGATGGTTAAGAAGGGGTTTTTGGCGCACTTAGAATTTGTGAGGGATGTTAGTGCTGATACTCCTACTGTTGAGTCAGTTATGGTAGTGAGTGAGTTCCCATATGTGTTTCCAACTAACCTACTGGGCATGACACACGATAGAAATATAGATTTGGTATTAATGTGGTGTCAGTCGCTCAACCTATCTCTGTTCCACCATGTCTCATGGCACCAATAGAGTTGAAGGAATTAAAGGAGCAACTTCAAGAATTGGTTGATAAAGGTTTCATAAAATTAAGTGTCTCACCTTAGGGAGCTCCAATCCGATTTGTGAAGAATAAAGATGACTCTATGAGGATTTGTATTGACTATAGGCAGTTGAACAAGTTTACTATCAAGAACAAGTATTCACTACCGCATATTGATGATTTATTTGATCAGATTCAGGGTGCTAGAGTATTTTTGAAGATTGATTTGAGGTATCATCAGTTGAAGATCCGGGCTTCAAATTTTTTGATTACGGCTTTCAGGACCTACTATGGCTACTATGAATTCTTGGTGATGTAGTTTGGACTGACCAATGCCCCTGAACCTTTCATTCACTTGATGAACATCGTGTTTCAGTTGTATTTGGATTCATTTGTTATTGTGTTTATTAATGATATACTGGTATACTCTTGCAGCCGAGAGGAGCGTGAGCAACACTTAAAGATCGTGCTCTATACTTTGAGGTAGAAGAAGCTATATGCCAAATTCTCCAAGTGCGAGTTTTTGTTAGACGTGGTGACATTTTGGGCCATGTGGTGTTTAGTGAGGGGATTAAGGTGGATCTGAAGAAGATTGGTGCAGTTTAGAGTTGGCCCTGACATTCTACCACTACTGAAATCTGGAGTTTTCTATTAACCTAGAATTTTGTAGAATACTTTGGGGGAAGGGTCATGGAGAAGGACATCTTTGTTATTTTATGTAACGACCTGGCTGGTCGTTTCGAGAGTTGTTGTCCTGTTCCCCCATTTTCTGCTCCTTTTGAACTCCACAGTTGTTATATGCCTTACCGGGTTGGTTAGCTCGGGTCCTGAGAGATTTCAGAGTGAATTGAGACACTTAGTCTCATAATTAAAAGCTTAAGTTGGAAAAATTAACTAGATATTGACTTATATGTAAACAGCCCTGAAACTGAATTTTGATGGTTCTTTTAGCTCTGTTAGGTGCTTTTGGACTTAGGATCGTGTTCAGATTATGATTTGGAGGTCTATAATAGAATTAGGCTTGAAATGGCGAAAGTTAGAATTTTGGAAAGTTTGACCGGGATAAACTTTTTGATATCGAGGTCGGGTTGGATTTCTAGAAGTCAAAGTAGGTTCGTGGTGTCATTTGTGACTTATGTGCAAAATTTGAGGTCAATCGGACATGATTTGATAGGTTTCGACGTTGTTTGTAGAATTTTAAAATTTCAAAGTTCATTAGGCTTGAATCCATGTGCAATTTGTGTTTTTTAGGTTGTTTGAGGTGATTTTAGCATTCGACTTAGTTCTTACAATATTTTGGGACTTGATGGTATGTTTGATTGAGGTCTCGGGGACCTCGTGTGAGTTTCAGGTGGTTAATGGATCATTTTTGGACTTAGTTTGGCGGCTGAAGATTGCTGGTATGAATTTTCTGGTTTCCTCTTGCGCGTTCACGAGAGAGGTCTCGCATTCGCAAAGGGCATCTGTTGGCTGAGGAAGTTTTGTCCCTCGCATTTGCGAAGAAGAGGACGCGAATGCAAATGCGAAGGTTTGGACTGAGAGTGAATCGCGAACATGGAAATGGTGACGTGTTTGTGATGAGATGATGAGGCGGCTGGGGACCCCAAGCTTTTGGTCTACGCATTCGTGAAGAGTGAGGTCGGAAAAACGTCACGTTTTTTAGGCTGCGATCGTGTTCACAAAGGGTTATGAGGGGCAGTGAGAATGGTCTACGCGAACGTGAGAGGAAGGTCGCGTTCGCGATGAAGGCATCCCTGGGCAGTATAAAAAGGTTAAAAAACGAGGGTTCCGGGATTTTCATATTTCTAACATTTTTTAGCTCAATATTAGAGGTTTTTGAGAGGATATTCTAGGTGATTCTTGAGGTAAGTTCCTTGTGTTCATTTCTATTCAATAATTATGTTTCTCCATTTATTTTTCCACCTAGTTGGTGTATTTTTTAAGTGTAATTTGGGGGTTTGATGCTAGGGATTTGGGAAAGTTGATTTTGGGGATTTGAATGCCCATTTGGTGTCATATTTTGGTGAATTTGGTATGACTAGACTCATGACTGAATGGGCTCCCTTGTTTTGTGACTTTTGTTGGATTTCGAGATGTGGGCCCGGGGAGGAGGGGGCGTTTGGACTATTTTGCATTTTGGCTTATAATTTCGTATTTTTCTTACTGAATTGATTCCTTTAGCCCGTATTGATTGTGTTGTACTGCTTATGGATAGATTCGGGACATTTGGAGGTTGATTTGCGAGTCAAAGGCGTATTGGAGTAGAGTTTTGCTCGGATTGAGGTAAGTAACAGTTCTAAATATGGTTCTGAGGGTATGAAACCTCGAATTTTATATTATGTGATTGTTTTAGAGGTGACACACATGCTAGTTGATGTGCGTGTGGGCGTGCTCCGTGGGAATTGTGACTTGGTCCATTCCGAGAAACTATAAAGTTGAATATTTTATTATTAACTATATGCTCTCCATGTGTTATAGAAATTTTATTGTAAATCATGTTAGAAATCATGTTTAGGCTATGTGTTGGTACTGGAGGGACCCACATAGGCCGTCTTACATGTTGAATTGCTTGATAAATGATGTTTGTATCAATCTCAATTTTTACTGGCATATCATATCTCAGTCTTTATTATTTCTTGTTAATACATCATATCATTGTTGTTTAGGCTGATTTTCATGATTTCTAAGAGTCCGAGAGACTAGAGAGATTGATGACTGAGTGAGGCCAAGGACCTGATTGTGAGGATGTTTATGGGATCGGGTTGCACGCCGCAACATGTTTTATTGATTTATGCCATGACTGGCTTGATATAGCACTTGGGCTAAAAGAACCTCTGTGGAGTCTGTACACAGCCCCCGTAAGCGCATGTACCTACTGAGTGCTGAGTGTTGAGAGACAGTGAGGAATGAGTAGTTGTGAGCTTGGAGTGACTGGAAGGATTGGGTGACTGTTGCTGTGAGAGGTTGTTTATGATTTCATTGTTGTTGCACATAGTTTCCGTATATCACTGTTTTGAAAACCTCAAAAAGATATTTTGCCAGTTTTACTTGTACTTGGAAGGTATAAACTAATGTGACTTAAATTGCTGGATTTGAAAACATGTCTACTTTTCTTTGTTGAGACTACTGAAGTTGAACTATAATTGTGTAGCTCGTCAATTTCTTCAGTTCTTTATTTAGTCTTGTTACTTACTGAGTTGGTTGTACTCATGCTACACCTTGCACTTCGTGTGTATATCCAGGAGTTTCTGGACGTGGAGGGTGTTGATATTTTGCACAGTTTCGATTGGAGATTTCGAGGAAGCTGCCCGGCATTCGCAGTCCTTGTTTCTCCTTCCTTTTCTTTTCTTTCATTGTATTTAGTTCCAGACTTTTATAGACATTACATCTCTAGACCGGTGATGTGTAGATGCTTATGGGCTCAGTGACACCCTCATTTGGGAGCTATTTCCCGCACTTGCTTTTTGGGTTTTGTCCCCATTCATGAAAACTTTGGTTATTTAAAACTACTTTCATTTTTTGTTAGTTATTGGGAATATTTTGGAAATGTCGGCTTGCCTAGTACCACAATAGGCGTCATCACGACACGTTAGGATTTTGGTCGTGACAAGTTGATATCAGAGCCTAGGTTACATACGTCTCACGAGTCATGAGCAGGTTTAGTAGAGTGTTTTGGATTGGTACGGACACGTCTGTACTTATCTTCGAGAGGTTGCCGGACCTTAGGAAACTTCACATTCTTGAATTCTTGTCATGCGAATCTATTGATTATGCTAACTAAAATTCTATTATTCTATTCTCTCACAGATGGCGAGGACACAAACTACTTGACAGGATGGACAACCACCAATACCACCAGTCAGGGAAGCGAGAGGTCGAGGTCACGTGAAAGGTCGCTGTAGGGGCAGAGGTACAACTCTTACAACAGCTAGGGCAGCACCTGCAGATCCAGTAGTTTCCCCCGTTTGAGGAGCAGGTTCTAGTTATGGATGAGCCAGTGGGGCTATCTCACGCACCAGCAGTGCCCATCGTGATTATAGGCCTTTAGAAGGCCTTAGCTCAAGTTCTTACCATGTGCACCAGTCTTGCTCAGGAAGTCTCTGTTCCGGCCATAGCAGCCACTTCTCAGGTTCTTACCATGTGCACCAGTCTTGCTCAGGCAGTCTTTGTTCCGGCCATAGCAGCCACTTCTCAGGCTAGGCGATGTACTTAGACTCCCTCCGTCCGTACACCAGAGTAGGTGATGCAGGGACTCCAAACATCGGGGGCACTACCTGCCCAGCCGGTTGTAGTTGCTCAGGCCCATGTGGTTCCTGTTATGTCTGATGATGAGCAGCGGAGATTGGATAGGTATGAAAGACTCTAGCCTCCATCTTTCAGTGGTATAGAGGCGAAGGATACCCAGGGCTTCTTGGACAAGTGTCAGAGGATTCTTTGTACAGTAGGTATTCTGGCGACTAGTGGGGTCTTATTCACTACTTTTCAGTTCTCTGGGGCTGCATTGAGTTCATGGGAGGCTTATGAGAGGCGTAGACCTGTCGGTGCGGCACCACTTACATGGCAGGAGTTTTCTTCTTGGAGAAGTCATGCCTGAGTCCTATAAAGAGGAGCTGCGCATGCAGTTTGAGCAGCTTCGTCAGGATGATATGTCTGTGATATAGTACAAGATGAGGTTTTCTGAGTTGGCCCGTCATGTAGTTTGGATGGTTCCAACTAACAGGGAGAGGATCAGAAGGTTCATTGATGGCCTCACATATTAGCTGCGGTTGCTTATAACTAAGGAGAGGGTGTTTGGTGCTACTTTTAATGAGGCTTTCCATATTGCTTGGTAGATAAAGATGGCCCGCAGCCAGGAGCGGGTTGAGATGGAGGCCAAGAGGCCTCGTGGATTAGGTAGTTTTAGTGGTGTTCCCTCTGGAGGTCAGTTCTACTGTAGTAGGGGTCGTCCTTATAGGCATGCTCAGACGGATCGTCTAGTTCACCGTGGTGCATCATCTGGCCATGATCACACAGTTCTCAGCAGGGTCACTCCTCTCTCAATTCCCTTCCAACTCAGAATTTGTCTCGTGCTTTATTGGTTCAGGCTCATCTATGCTAGGTTCTTCTACTAGTTATGCCGATATTCGAGGCTCCCTTCAGTCCCCATCACCAGCAATAGCTAGTTATTTTGAGGGCGAGGAGTTTGTGCATGTGTGGAGGCAGTGTCCTCATCATCAGGGAGGTGCAGCACAGTAGAGGATTCAGGATGCGACTTCTACACCAGTTGCTACACCACCTACTTAGCTAGATTTGGGTAGGGCCCAGTCAGCTAGAGGAGTCAAGCTGCAACTTCTGCACTAGTATGCTCTTCCTGCCAGACAAGATGCTATTTCTTCGGATGCAGTAATCACAAATATTGTCTCAGTTTGCCACAAGAATGCCTCTGTATTATTTGACTCTAATTCCACGTATTCGTATGTATCGTCCTTTTTTTATCATAATCTAGATATGCCTCGTGAGTCTCTAGTTTGAGTTATTCATATATCTATGCCAGTGGCCGATGCTATTGTGGACCATGTATATCGGTCGTATGTAGTGACTGTTGGGGGGATTGGAGACTGGAGTTGATCTCTTGTTGCTTAGTATGGTTTATTTTGATGTGATCTTGGGTATGGAATGGTTGTCTCCATGTCATATTGTTCTGGATTGTCATGCTAAGACTGTGACATTGGCGATGTCGGGGTTGCCACAGATTAAGTGTCGAGGTTCTCTAGACTATGTTCCCAATAAAGTGATTTCATACTTGAAGGCCCAGTGAATGGTTGGAAAGGGTTGTTTATCTTTTTTGGCCTTTATACAGATGTTGGTGCTGATACCCTACTATTGATTCTATCTTGGTAGTACGAGATTTTCCAATTTGCTTCCTGCAAATCTTCCGACCATGCTGTCCGATAGGGGTATTGACTTGGTGCCAGGCACTGAGCCCATTTCAGTTCTCCGTACCGTATGACGACATATGAGTTGAAGGAGTTGAATAAGAACTTCAGGAACTTCTTGATAAATGCCTAGTATCTCACCTTGGGGTGCACCTGTTTTGTTTGCGAAGAAGAAGGATGGTACTATGAGAATGTGCATTGATTATAAGCAGTTAAAAAAAGTCACAATCAAGAACAGGTATCCTTTGTCGTGTATTAATTATCTATTTGACCAGCTTCAGGGAGCAAGGGTGTTCTCTAAGATTGATTTGAGGTCTGGGTATCACCAGCTGAAATTCGGGATTCGAATATTCTTAAGACAGCTTTCAAGACCCGTTATGATCATTATGAGTCCGTATTGATTGTATTGAACTGCTTGTGGCTATATGTGGGACATTTGGAGGCCGATTTGCGAGGCAAATGCATATTGGGGTTGATTTTGCTCAAATTGAGGTAAGTAACAGTTCTAAATCTGGTTTTGAGGGTATGAAACCCAAATTTTGTTTATGTGATTATTTTGGAGGTGATGTACATGCTAGGTAACGGGCTTGTGGGCGTGCACCCTAGGAATTATGACTTGGTCTATCCTGTGAAACTGTAAAGTTGATTAATTTGTTGTTAACTATATGCTCTCCGTGTGTTATAGAAATTTGACTGTAAATTATGTTAGAAATCATGTTCAGGCCATGTGTTGGTATTGTTGGGACCCATAAAAGCCGTGTTACATTTTGAATTACCTGCTAAATGCTATTTGTTTTCAGTCTCAGTTTTTACTCGCATATCATATTTCAATCTCTATTATTTCTTGTTGATACATCATATCATTGTTGTTTGGGCTGATTTTTATGATTTTTTAGAGCCCGAGAGACTGGAGAGGTTGATGACTGAGTGAGGCCGAGGGCTTGATTGTGAGGATATTTATAGGATCGGGCTGCACGCCGCAACATGTTTTATTGATTTATGACAGGATTGTCTTGATATAGCAATTGGGCTGAAGGAGACCCTCCGGAGTCTGTACACACCCCAGTGAGTGCAGGTACCTACTGAGTGTAAGTGTTGAGTGCTGGGCGACTATGAGGAATGAGTGGTTGTGAGCTTGGAGTGACTGGGGGATTGAATGACTATTGCTCTGAGAGGATGTTTACAATTTAACTATTGTTGCACATAGTTGTCGTATATCACTATTTTTAAAAATTCTGAAGATATTTTGTCCAGTTTTACTTGTACTTGGCATGTATAAACTAATGTGACTTAAATTGCCGATTTGAAAGCATGTATACTTTTCTTTGTTGAGACTACTGAAATTGAACTATAATTATGTAGCTCGTCACTATCTTCGGTTCTTTATTTAGTCTTGTTACTTACTGAGTTGGTTGTACTCACGCTACACCCTGTACTTCGTTTGCAGATCCAGGAGTTCCTGGACGTGGAAGGTGTTGATATTTCGCACAGTTGCCATTGAAGATTTCGAGGTCGTTGCCCAGAGTTCGCAGTCCTTGTTTCTCCTTCCTTATATTTTCTTTCATTGTATTTATTCCAGACTTTATAGACATTTCACTTGTAGACTGGTGATGTATAGATGCTCATGGGCTCAGTGGCAACCTGATTTGAGAGCTATTTTCTGCACTTGTTTTTTGGGTTTTACCCCTGTTCATGAAAACTTTGCTTATTTAAAACTACTCGATTCATTTTCAGTTAGTTGCTGGAAATATTTTGGAGATGTCGGCTTGCTTAGTACCACGATAGGTGCCATCACGATAGATTAGGATTTGGATCGTGACATTTTAGTATCCATCCTGGGATTAACTATTCCCGGGATTATTATCCTACTGTCAATGTGCGATAGAATAATACTACCATTGTGAGATTAACTAATCCCAAAATTACTAAACCTTGATTTAAAATTTAACCAAATGCGAGATAAAATTACCATGCATCTAATCTCGGAATTGTTATCTCTTATACCACCAACTAAACAATCCCTAACATTATCGATTAAAGTGATAATATATATACATATTTGTAGTAAAATAAATATGTATATAAAAGACAAATAAATTCGATCTATTGATTTTGTTTAAAATATTTAGTGCGAATACATTTTTCCTTATCACATAATGCTCTAACAATCGCGTGCCTCTAAATATTCCCTTTCCCGCTCTTTTTGATTAAATTAACTAAAGTAACCTAATCTTGAACCACCCCCACTAATCTTTTACTCGACCATCACCATTTACACCCATTCCGTTAATTAATCAACTGGTAATTAATGTAAAAGCCCCACAGTTTTTACTTTCCATCCTTAGGTTTGCTCTAATAGTAAGCAACCTCCACTTTCAATCAAGAGGTTGTGAGTTCGAGTCTCCCCAAGAGCAAGGTGGGAAGTTCTTGGAGGAAAGGATGCTGGGGGTCTATTTGGAAACAATCTCTCTACTCCAGGGTAGGGGTAAGGTCTGCGTACATTCTATCCTCCCCAAACCCCACTAAGTGGGATTATATTGGGTTGTTGTTGTTGTTGATCCTAATTACCTCTTTTAAAGCTGATGGCCTTCATATTCTGTCCTAATAATAGAGTATTCAATTGAGAACTATTGACTTCTCCATATTCTTGTCTCTTTGCACTTTTTTTTTTTTTTTTTTTTTTTTGCATTTTATAATATGCACTATTGGCGGGTATTACTTTGGTTCTGAGCTGAATTCAATCTCTATAATGAATATATGATAGTATATGTTTTTTATGTACATTTCTTTCACTTAATGAGTAATGGTTAGTATATGTTTTCATATTAATATACCATTAAACCATAATAAATTAGTGTGATTTAATGCTAAAATCAGGTGGAGAGAAAGAAAGGTCAATCTCCAAGAAGTCTTCGTAGAAATGAATTTTAGCGACATTTTTTCGCTAAACTTTTCCTATTATCCGTTTGTTAAATATGACTCAAGGTTCTAATGCCTTAGAAATAGATTGATGAAAAAGAAATAAAAAGTTAAGAGTGACACCAAAAAAAATTATTTATATCATCGTGTTACAGGTTTTTTAATTTTGATAAATTTAAATAAGTGATTCATCTTTAAGATAAAATATAATTGGGTTTTACTTGCCGCTTTAACTTACCATGTTGGGCCAATCAAAGTTTTGATGAAGCAATGTATAATGAATTAGCGTCAATTTTTAAAATATTTTATTTTTCCAGTTTACTCTTTGAAGTAAATATTTTACAAAGAAAAGACAGTGAAAGAGAAAAGTAAATAGAATGGGAGGAACCAGTTATTGGAGGAGCGTGGAGTTTTCTTCCTTTAGTCTTTTTCTCCTCCCGAAATTTTCTATGTTTTTAGGAATTATTTTCCTTTCTATTGTAGGAAATGGTCTTCTAATTGTTATTATGTTGTGTGTTTAGGTAATTTTTGAGTTCAAGATGCTTGTAATTGTTAACAGACTTACAGTCAACATTATAAATTTAATAGTAGTTATATTTTGAAGAAAATCTCATGCACGTCCAATAATTTTTATTTTTATTTTTAGCCAAGCTAAGTAAAACATTACAGTCTCAACTATAAAAGGAAAAAAGAAAAAAAGAACATAGTTCTTTAAAAATGTATGCTTATCAGCTGTTTATTGTTTATAGTAGGGAAGATAAAAATGACAATTTTTTTTCTCTATTTGGGGCTAAACTGCAAAATTAGTGCACGTAACGCTATAATGAGATCATGTTGAGAGAAGCATGCCAAAACAACAATTATGATTTTTTTGGTTTGTTTTTGGAATCCTCTATATAGCTTTTTCTAGGTTTAGTGTATTCCAAATAAGTAGTATCAAATCTTGCATTATTTTATAGTATGAGGTTTCTGCGAGTTCTTCTCTCAGAAAAGGCTGCTTTTGTTTATTTATTATATATATTCATGGTCATTATTCATGTTCCAACTTATTTTAATTGAAATATGATTGCCAAAAGGGAAAGTAGTCACCTTTCTTCCTTCTCCAATTGTTATTTGCTTTATATCCAATCAAGTCTGATTGAATCTCCGCCTTTTAAAGAATTATAAGCTGAATTAAACAAAGGAATAAGTGATAGGACGGGAATCCTTGTTATATGTTGCTGGATTAAAATGTCAAATAACATAACAATTGAACATGTAATTATTTTCGATGGCTTATTAACCAAAAAGGTTTATAAAAGCTACTATATTTTTTTTTAATTTTATAACCGTGGTTTCCGGGCATCGCTTTGCGAACCCGACTAGCTGTACCCATCGGGTCCGCTGTTTCAATGCGGATGCACTGTTAGTTTCACGGGGCCCTGGAGACGCGATCGGTTTGTAATGCCCCCAGTGGCCCTGGTGGGACTCGAACTGACGACCTGAAGGACTTTGTCCTCAGGCCTTTTACCAGCTGAGCTACACCTCAGGGTTTATAAAAGCTATATTAATTTACCAGTTCTATTATTTACGTCAATGAGTAATTCCCCTCCGTATATATACTTCATTTCAAATATAAAAAATTACTCATATGTCATATAAAATAGACAATATATTCATAAAAGTTATGCGCTCTATATTGTTATATGCAAAAGATAGCTTACCACAGTACATTGTAGGAAGTATAGATGGTTAGTATATCAAAATATTTATCTGTAGGTTTTGACGTTTTGACGTTTTGTAGTTACTTTAATTGAACAAGAAGTAATTGGAAACAATGTGTAACGATCCGACCGGTTGTTTTGAGTATTCTTGTCCCATTTTCCTATTTATTGTCTCCTCTATGTTCGATTGTGGTTATGTGACTTGCGGTGGTGGTTGGTTTGATTTCGGATGAGTTTCGGAGTGAATTGGGACACTTACTCCTACGATTGGAACCTTAAGTTGAAAGAGTTGATCAGAGTTTGACTTTTGTGCAGACAACTCTGGATTGGAGTTTTGGTGATTCTGATAGCTCCGTATGGTGAATTTGGACTTAGAAGTATGTCTGGATACTGATTTGGAGGTCCTTAGGTAGTTTTGGCTTGAATTGGCGAAAATTGGAAAGTTAAAGGTTTGGAAGGTTGATAGATTTGACCAAGAGTTGACTTTATTGATATCGTGTCCGGGTTTTGGTTCTGAGAGTTGGTATAGGTACATTGTCTCATTTGGGACTAGTGTGCACAATTTGAACTCATTCGAAGTTTGTTTGATATGAATCGGCGTTAGATTTAGAAGTTGAATGTTCATGGATTCAATAGGTTTGAATTAGGGTGCGATTCATAGATTTGATGTTGTTTGATGTGATTTTAGGCCTCGAGTAGGTCCGTTATGTGTTTTGGGACTTGATGGTATGTTCGGACAGGGTCCCGGGAGCCCCGAGCGTGATTTGGGTCCATTTTGAACTTAGGAGGAATTGCTATTGAACAACTGAGTTTTGGTGTCATTGCACCTGCGGTGAGCTTGGTCGTAGTTGCGGAGCCGCATGGGCGACTGGGGGATTGCAGAAGCAGAGAAGGCTGGCCATGGGGAAAGTTGCAGATGCGGGCACCTAGGCGCAGGTGCGCACCCGCAGAAGTGACAACTTGTCCGCATAAGCGGAATTTGGGCAAGCCTTGAGGGACCATGGGTACGATCAGGCTCCTCATATACGAACGTGCCGATGCACTCTTGGTCCACAGAATCGGAAGCGCAGGTGCACTGTTCGTGCCGCAGAAGCGGAATGTTCCTGAGTTTAGTTGAGACCGCACCAGCGATAGATTTTAAGCAGGTGAGGAGTCACAGATGCAATAGAGAGGCCGCAGATGCGACAGAGAGACCGTATAAGCGGATATCGCTGGGTAGAAATATAGAAGATTGAGGGTTAGAGTTTTTTTTTTACTTTTTGAGTTAGAGAGCTCGGTTTTGGGTGACTTTCGAGGGAATTTCAAGATTTGGATCGGGGTAAGTATTGATGACTCGGATTTGCTTAATATTCATGATTTAATCATTGTTTTTAATATTTAAATAGTATTTTGAGTTAGAGAAATTTGGGATTTTGTGAAAACTTTCCTAAACTATGAATTGGGGATTTGAAATTTGAGGTCAGAATTGGATAATTTTAGTATGGTTGGACTCATTATTGAATGAGTGTTCGCATTTTATAAATTTAGTCGGGTTACGAGGTGCGAGCCCAGGGTTAACTTTTTGAACTTCTTTAAAAATTGCAACTTTATTGTCCAAAATAGTTTCTTATGGTTTGTATTTATGGTATTAAGTTATTTTGGATAGATTCAAGCCGTTAAGAGTTGGATTTTCGCGAAAAAAAGGCTTACTAGTGGGTTGACTTACTTTGTTTGAGGTAAGTATCTTGCCTAACTTTTTGTGGGAAAAACTACCCTTTAGGATTTGGGTTGATTGTGCTGTTTGTGTTATGTGAAAGCGTGTACGCAAGGTGACGAGTAGGTACACGGGCTATATGTGGTATTTGAACGGTTTAGGCTATTTAGACTCTGTCCTTGCCTTTAATTGAATTATTATAACATGTCACATCTTTCATTGGTAATCTACTCTTATATTTGTTAATCTACTCTTTCATGCTTTATTGACGTTGTGGCATTTGTTCTACCTCTTACTTGTTATATTTGCTCTCATATGTTTTAGTTGAGTTTATTATTTTTTTTATTTCCCTTTTACCTCTTTATTGTTATATTACTCTTACTTGAGGCTGTTATTTTATGGAATATCTTCTTGTTGAGTTATTGATGTTGAAATTGTAAAAGTTATTATCATATTGAGGTGAAGTTGTTAATTGTTGAGGTATCTTTTCGTGTTGAGTATTCCTCGTTCATCTTGTTGTTATTGAAATTACTGTATATATTGTAGTTACGCCTTGGGCTATTTATTGTGAAAATATTGGTATTGTTAATTTTTCGACAAGTTATGGCTTATAGGCCCTTGTGGTGCAAGTTGTGGTTGTGTTGTGATATTGATACGCATGCGTTTGTATAAGTGTCACGACCCCAGTTCACCCTCCATGAACATGTCGTGATGGCACCTAGTCCCTATGACTAGGTAAGCCTAACAATGCGGAAGATAAACCAAAATTTACAGAAGAAAATAAATAAAACTGAACTGGTAAAAATAAACAGGGTTTAAGGTGCCACTCGGCACATTCCATAACAATTCTCAAAGCTAACAAATTCCCAAAAATCCGAAAACTCACAAATCACAAGCTAAGGGATACATAAGAGGCTCTGACTCAAGAATATATATACAAAGGATAAAATACTGGAAGAACTATATTTATTACAGAAAAGCTGGAAAGGGACTCCTTGGTCTGCGGACGTAGCAGATATACCTTAAAATCTCTACCGATACGCCTCCTTCCAAGGCTGACAGAACTGAATGGGAGTACCTGTATCTGTACAACAAAAATGTACAAAAGAGTAGTATGAGCACACCACGGCGGTGCCCAGTAAGTATCAAGACTAATCTCGATGGAGTAGTGACGAGGGACAGTCAAGGCACCTACCGGTCAATAAACAGTATAATCATAGGAATAATTGTAATGACAGGTAAATATGTAATACTGCATGAATGACCAAGAATGATACAATTCACAATAAGGGATAAATATAACAATTAACAATGAGAATATAATAAACTATGATGGAATACGACGGCAGAATCGCAACCCAAATCCTAAGGTCACAACACAGCAAGGGGACAAACAAGTCAATAACTCATATCCTACAATGATGTTCACAAAAGGTCTTATTTAACTCTTTCCACAATTTCACCAAGTCTCGGACATCCACAGCTCGTAAAAGATCCAGCATCTGAAATCTAACAATTGGCATCTCGTACCCCATTAATCTCATGGTCATGCTGACCACTAACTGGCCTACTAGGGCCACTCTCACAAATATAATGGATAAATGAGGGCGTACCTCCACCCTTAACAGAACAGGAGAAATTCACCTCTAATAGGAGTGTTCAGCTACGTGTATGCATGTGCAAGTGTTTCTACAAAATTCTACCAGCTAGCAAACATGAAAAGGAGAACGGTGCACATGTACGATGTTTCCCTCACGACTTCCAAGTGGTAACTCTCATACAGGTAAACAACCCACAATCACAATATAAAACAAATAGGAATGCCTCAACAGGACGTCATAACTCTATAGAATCAATCCCTGACGTAGCCCCCCTTATTTTGCCACGTGTGCAATAAATAATATAATAGGCACCGCCTTATTTCGCCACACGTGCATAACAATGTTCCCACCTTATTCCGCCACATGCGCAACCCACATATAAGCATATAACATATCCCGCCTTATTACGCCGCATGTGCAAAAGATCAATAACAATAATAGTACGGCAAAGACCTCGTGCAACCTTTCAAGAACAACCGCACGGCAGAAACCTCGTGCATCAAAGTAGCAACAACCGCACGGCAGAACCCCGTGCATCACAATTTCAACAACCGCACAGCAGAAACCTCGTGCATCACAATATCAACAACCGCACGGCAGAAACCTCGTGTATCACAATCTCAAGTACAACACAACAAATGACAATATATGTATAGGAACAAAGCAAAAGAATCAATTCAAGGAATTCCGTTCATCAACAGACGGTATAACTAACTCATAAGGAATAACCGAAAAGAGAAATACTAAGCGTAATAAGAACAACTCAACAAGGGAAAAATAATACGAAACAACGACTTCATAATACTCGGTTCAACAACAAGGAAGTTAACATGAATCAAGTAATTAAAATTAAGAAAATATCAACTAAACATGGAATATTTAACTCCTTCCCAATTAAGACCAATTATTTACACGAGAGATAGGAATGAGGCTTTCCAAATAAAGACAAGCCGTTAGAAATGATAATGTGACTATAGAAGGGTAAATGTCTACAATTGAACAAATAAAAGTCAATTAGGCAACAAGAATACCCACCAAGGGCAAATAAATTCCGAGTAAGTCAAGTAGATGTGAAACTAATAACAGGGAACTCAATCGTATCAAGAACAACTTCATATTCGGTGATTAAAAGGATCTAAGAGCCTAAAGGATCAATTTACCACAAATAAATCCGAACACGCACTCGTCACCTCGCGTGCAAGGAATATAATCAACATAGAAGACTCAAATCCTAAAGGGAAGTCCCCCACACAAGGTTAGGCAAGATACTTACCTCAAGCAGGCTAAAATCAACTAGCAACCACGTTCTTGCCACGAGTTCTCGATTCCAAATGGCCCAAATCTATTCAATTAAATCACACATTGTAATCAACATCTCAAGCAACTGATTCTATTATTTAATTTAAAGCTAAGATGTAAATTTAGGTAAAATAACCAAAATGCCCCTCAGGTCAGCGTTTCGGAATCGAATAATTTTTAAATTTCCAGAACCCTCGCGCTCTCACGAGTCTAACCATATAATAATCTCCCAAATCGGAGGTCAAATGCCCTCTCAAAACCCCAAAGTTTGGTCTATAAACTTTTACCCCCAAATTACCATGTTTTTTATCCTAAATTCGAATTCAAATGGTGGATTTAACTATATATTGATAGAAAACAACTAAATGAGGTTAAGGAAACATTACCCGGTGATCTCCTCTTCAAAATCCACCCAAAATCGCCTTCTCCCAAGCTCTCAATTGATTTTCAACTTATGAAATTAAACCCTCGAAATTTTCTATTTCTGCCCAGGCATTTCCGTTTTTGCGGTCCAGGGACCGCTTCTGCGGTCCTGCTTTTGAGGATAACCAACCGCTTCTGCGGTTCTCTTAATTAGCCGACCAACCGCTTCTGCGGTCCACCCATCGCAGAAGCGAGTTCTCTTCTGCGGAACTTACACCGCTTCTGCGCTTCCCAAGCCAACGTCCACTGCTGCAAATTTTCTTCTAACTTCAAATTTTACCCGTTGAGCATCTGAAACACACCCTAGGCCCCCGGGACCTCGACCAATCACACACACAAGTCATATAACCTAACACGGACTCGCTCGAAGTCCTAAATCACATAACACAACATCGAAACGACGAATCAAACCAAAAATCAAGCTTATGAACTTCCAAGTCTTCAAATAACGAATCTCATGCCGAAACCTATCAATTCAACTCGGAATGACGCCAAATTTTGCAGACAAGTCCAAAATGACATAACGGAGCCGTTCCAACTCTCAAAATTGTATTCCGGCCCCGATATCCCAAAAGTCAACAATGGATCAATCTTCTTCATTTTCCAACTTCAACTTTCGCCGAAATGCCTCAACTTACTCTACGGACCTCCAAATCTAAATCCGGACACGCACCTAAGTCCATAATCACCATATGAAGCTGTTGAGATCATCCACGACCCATTCTGAGGTCGTTTACCCAAAAGTCCAATTCCGGTCAACTTTTCACCGTTCTAACTTCCAAAACAAGGTTTCTTCTCTAAATTTGACTCTAAACTATCCGAAAGCCGAATTCTACCATGCACGCAAGTCGAGACTCGTAGTCCAAAGTTGTTCCAGACCTTATACTGCTGAACGGAGCTTAATTTCTCAAAACGACCGGTCGGGTCGTTACATCCTCCCACACTTAAACATTCGTTCGTCCTCGAACGAGCATAGAGAACATACCTGAAGTCTTCAAGTCATTGAGTGCGAACTTCCAACATACACCCGTGGGTGATCCCACGTCACCCCAATCCACATAAGCATGACGACACCATCTCAACTAAAATTTTAGCCTTTCTAGCAATACCACTAAGCTTACAAGCCAGGATACTTACCTTCCACCTATCTCCAAAAGACCCAATTCTAAGTCCATATTCGGTATCAATCTCAACCAGCTAATTCAATACAAGCCAACACACACAGGGTACAACTACACAACATGACACACCGCACATAGGCCCACAATAACATTCTGATAGCAATACTTGCCTGAGATCAAATCTGTACCGATCATAAGCATCACCTTCACAGGAACTCTTTTCAAACCTCCACAATACTAGCGATGATCCAATAACCACGAAAACCACATAACAAAACAGCCGAATAGCCAAATCTCAGCCCACACCAACGGGTGCACACCCCACAACTAAGACTCCAGAAGTATAGAATGAAAGTGAATGAATATGGGAAGGGAAAACACATAAGGGAGCTAACAAACAAATTAAACTAGCACAAATTATTCCACAACACAAATCTACAAGGACATCTATCAAGAAAGAATGAAAGCATATAAAGGACTCATAAGGATCTTATACTGATATAACTCTCACCGCAGTACACAACCCGGTCTCAACATATCAAACCACCTGAAATCACGAGGGTCCCGCCCTCAACACTGAATCACAAGTTGGGCATACATCAACCCATCTAGAGACTCACTAGATCAATACCGTCTATAATTTACAATACAGACCAGCTCCCACACTGGCGGAGCATAGAAATCATAGCTCGTAACCAAGAATGCTCAGAAGTCACATCAAGCCTACCAAAACAGACAACAGGAAAATACTACTAGCCTCGCAACTCTCAAAAATGGCTACAATCAGACGATAGGCACGACTATCACTCATAAAACCTCCAATAGGATAATCGCATAGACGGAGTGCAAATCATGATGTGCTCCCATAAATGGAGCAACAAATAAGGAAATCCGCCCCGATAAGCAGAACTGTGATGAACTACAGATAGTGACCACTATAACAACTGAACTCATACCTGAATGATATTAGCTGGTGCACCGGCCTCAAACCTACTATATGAACACATCAACGAGTCGGGCCTCCCCTTCTTAGGCGCCCTCTACCTACCTGAATACCTCGTTGGGACACACCGGTCTGAAGTCTGGTGCAATCTCTCATCACGTGGCTAGTACCTCCACACTCAAAGCACCTTCTCTGCTAACGAGGCGGTGGGAACTGTGCGATACGAGTACTCCGAGACCTATGAGCACCTGAGTTACCATGCTAAGTCTGAAGCGCGAACTGAACTAGCTGACCCGGAAAACCTCTACCATGACGCACCCTGCCTCCAAAATAAGGACCAGTATATCTCACCGGTCTACGAGGCCTTCTCGCCTCTTCAAACTCACACTCCTATTCGCGTTTGCTCTCACTCGCATGACCCTGTCTGCCCCCTCTTTCTCTAGCATGCAGACCCTCTATCCTCCTAGCAATGTTCACCACCTGCTGACATGGAATATCCATCTCCAACTCACAAGCCATACTAGACCTGATGTTGGGAATGAGTCCCTCAATGAACCGGCGAACCTTCTCGCGAACCATAGAAACCAAGGCCGAGGCATGTCTAGCCAAACTGGTGTAACGGACAGCATACTCCGAGACGTTCATAGCTCCCTGACGCAAATGCTCAAACTTCATGCGCCATGCATCCCTGAGGCTCTGAGGAACAAACTCTCTCAGGAACATATCTGAAAACTGAGTCCAAGTCAGTAAAGCTGCCTCGTCTGGACTGTCTAACTCATAGGTGCACCACCAATCATAGACGGCTCCTCGAAGTTGAAAAGTAGTGAAAGAAACCCCGCTCGATCCAGAGATACCCATAGTATGGAGAATATGGTAGCACTCATCGAGAAACCCCAAGGCATCGTCTGATGCTAACCCACTGAATACCGGAGGATCATACTTCTTGAACCTCTCAAGTCTCATCTGCTCCTACTCGGAAGCCGCTGCCATGCCCTCGGGCTGAACTGGTCTCGCAGGAATAATCTCAGGGACCTGCTCAACATGCGCTCGCTGCTTAGGAGTGTGGGCAACGGGAGTCTGTGCTCCTCCCCCGGCCTGGGGTGTGGCTGCAGCAAGGGGAAGCAATCCGGCCTGAGCCAAAGTGGTGTACATACTCATGAACTGCACCAAAGTCTCCTGAAGGGCTGGAGTAGCAGTAGCTGTAGGCGTGTCAGATTCCTGGACTCCAGCTGGATCTGCTGGTGCTACCTCTATGGCTGGTCGCGCAGGTGCTCTCGCTGCACCACATGGGCGTCCTCGAACTTTACCCCAACCTCGACCTCCGACGGCTGCAGCAGGGGGCGCGGGAGCCTGATCACCTCGGGTAGTATGTGTCCTCACCATCTGTGAGAGAGTAGAAGACAGAGGTTTAGGATTGTGAATGTCAAAATCTCGCACGACAGGGAAATCAAATGAAGTGGAATTTTCCTAACAGTTACATAGCCTCTCGCAGATAAGTACAGACGTCTCCGTACCAATCCATGAGACTCTAATAAATCGGCATGTGATCTGTGACTCCTATGAACCTAGAGTTCTGATACCAACTTGTCACGACCCCAGTTCACCCTCCATGAACATGTCGTGATGGCACCTAGTTTCGATGACTAGGTAAGCCTAATAATGCGGAAGATAAACCAAAATTTGCGAAAGAAAATAAATAAAACTGAACTAGTAAAAATAAACAAGGTTTAAGGTGTCGCTCGACACATACCACAACAATTCTCAAAGCTAACAAACTCCCCAAAACCCGAAAACTCACAAATCACAAGCTAAAGGAAACATAAGAGTCTCTGACTCAAGAATATCTATACAAAGGATAAAATACTGGAATAACTATACTTATTACAAAAAAGCTGGAAAGGGACTCCTTGGTCTGCGGACGTAGCAGATATACCTTGAAGTCTCTACTGATACACCTCCTTCCAAGGCTGACAGAACTGAACGGGAGTACCTGTATCTGCACAACAAAAATGTGCAGAATAGTAGTATGAGCACACCACGGTGGTGCCCAGTAAGTATCAAGACTAACCTCGATGGAGTAGTGACGAGGGACAGTCAAGGCACCTACCGGTCAATAAACAGTATAATCATAGGAATAATTGTAATGACAAGTAAATATGTAAGACTGCATGAATGAACAAGAATGCTACAATTCACAATAAGGGATAAATACAACAATTAACAACGAGAATATAATAAACTATGATGCAATACGATGACAGAATCGCAACCCAAATCCTAAGGTCAAACCACAGCAAGGGGACAAACAAGTCAATAACTCATATCCTACAATGATGTTCACAAAAGGTCTTATTTAACTCTTTCCACAATTTCACCAAGTCTCGGACATCCACAGCTCGTAAAAGACCCAGCATCTGAAATCTAACAATTGGCATCTCGTACCCCATCAATCTCATGGTCATGCTAACCACTAACTGGCCTACTAGGGCCACTATCATAAATATAATGGATAAACGAGGGCGTACCTCCACCCTTAACAAAACAGGAGGAATTCACCTCTAATAGGAGTGTTCAGCTACATGTATGCATGTGCAAGTGTTTCTACAAAATTCTACCAGCTAGCAAACATGAAAAGGAGAATGGTCCGCACGTACGATGTTTCCCTCACGACTCCCAAGTGGTAACGCTCATATAGGTAAACAACCCACAATCACAATATAAAACAAATAGGAATGCCTCAACATGCCGTCATAACTCTATACAATCAATCCCTGACGTAGCCTCCCTTATTTCGCCACGTGTGCAATAAATAATATAATAGGCACCGCCTTATTTCGCCACACGTGCATAACAATGTTCTCACCTTATTCCGCCACTTGCGCAACCCACATATAAGCATATAACATATCCCACCTTATTACGCCGCATGTGCAAAACATCAATAACAACAATAACATAGCAAAGACCTCGTGCAACCTTTCAGCAACAACCGCACGGCAGAAACCTCGTGCATCACAGTTGCAACAACCGCACGACAGAACCCCGTGCATCACAATATCAACAACCGCATGGCAGAAACCTCGTGCATCACAATATCAACAACCGCATGGCAGAAACCTCGTGCATTACAATCTCAAGTACAACACAACAAATAACAATATATGTATAGGAACAAAGCAAAATAATCAATTCAAGGAATTTCGTTCATCAACAGACGGTACAACTCTCATAAGGAATAACCGAAACAGAGAAATACTAAGCGCAATAAGAACAACTCAACAAGGAAGAAATAATACGAAACAACGATTTCATAATACTAGGTTCAACAACAAGGAAGTTAACATGAATCAAGTAATTACAGTTAAGATAATATCAACTAAACATGGAATATCTAACTCCTTCCCAATTAAGACCAATTATTTACACGAGAGATAGAAATGAGGCTTTCCAAATAAAGACAAGCCGTTAGGAATGATAATGTGACTATAGAAGGGTAAATGTCTATAGTTGAACAAGTAAAAGTCAATTAGGCAACATGAATAACCACCAAGGGCAAATAAATTCCGAGTAAGATATGTAGAGGTGAAACTAATAACAGGGAACTCAATCGTATCAAGAACAACTTCATATTCGGTGATTAGAAGGATCTAAGAGCCTAAAGGATCAATTTACCACAAATAAATTCAAACACACACTCGTCACCTTGCGTGCAAGGAATACAATCAACATAGAAGACTCAAATCCTAAAGGGAAGTCCCCCACACAAGGTTAGGCAAGATACTTACCTCAAACTGGCTAAAATCAACTAGCAACCACGTTCTTACCTCGAGTTCTCGACTCCAAATGGCCCAAATCTATTCAATTAAATCACACATTGTAATCAACATCTCAAGAAACTGATTCTATTATTTAATTTAAAGCTAAGATACAAATTTAGGTAAAATGACCAAAATGCCCCTCAGGCCAACTTCTCGGAATCGAATAATTTTTACATTTCCATAACTCTCGCACTCTCACGAGTCTAACCATATAATAATCTCCCAAATCGGAGGTCAAATGCCCCCTCAAAACCCCAAAGTTTGGTCTATGAACTTTTACCCCAAATTATCAAGTTTTTGATCCTAAATTCGAATTCAAATGGTGGATTTAACTATATATTGATAGAAAACAACTAAATGAGGTTAAGGAAACATTACCCAGTGATCTCCTCTTCAAAATCCACCTAAAATTGCCTTCTCCCGAGCTCTCATTCGATTTTCAACTTATGGAATTAAACCCTCAAAATATTCTATTTCCGCCCAGGCATTTCCGCTTTTGCGGTCCAGGGACCGCTTCTGCGGTCCCACTTTTGCAAAAAACCAACCGCTTCTGTGGTTCTCTTAATTAGCCGACCAACCGCTTCTGCTGTCCACCTATCGCAGAAGCGAGTTCTCTTCTGCGAAACTTACACCACTTCTGCGGTTCCCAAGCCAACGTCCATTTTCTACTTTTGCAGCTTCCAAGCCACTTTTGCGGTGCCGCTTCTGCTGTCACCAAGCTGCAGAAGCAAAAACACCAGAAGGCCTGCTGCAAATTTTCTTCTAACTTCAAAATTTACCCGTTGAGCATCCGAAAAACACCCGAGGCCCCTGGGACCTCGACCATTCACACACACAAGTCATATAACCTAATACAGACTCGCTCGAAGTCCCAAATCACATAACACAACATCGAAACGGCGAATCAAACCAAAAATCAAGCTTATGAACTTCCAAGTCTTCAAATAACGAATCTCATGCCGAAACCTATCAATTCAACTTGGAATGACGCCAAATTTTGCAGACAAGTCCAAAATGACATAATGGAGCCGTTCCAACTCTCGAAATTGCATTCCGACCCTGATATCCCAAAAGTCAATTGTGGGTCAAACTTCTTCATTTTCCAACTTTAACTTTCGCCGAAATGCCTCAACTTACTCTACGGACCTCCAAATCTAAATCCGGACATGCGCCTAAGTCCAAAATCACCATACAAAGCTGTTGAGATCATCCACAACCCATTCCGAGATTGTTTACCCAAAAGTCCAATTCCGGTCAACTTTTCACCATTCTAACTTTCAAAACAAGGTTTCTTCTCTAAATTTGACTCTAAACCATCCGAAAGCCGAATTCCAGCATGCACGCAAGTCGATACTCGTAGTCTGAAGCTGTTCCAGACCTTATACTACTGAATGGAGCTTAATTTCTCAAAACGACTGGTCGGGTCGTTACAATAAGGCTAGGGGTTGATACGCATGCGGTGAGATAAGGTGGGCTTGATACGTGTGGTGCTAGTATGGGAACTACTTGAAGCCACACGGTGAGATAAGGTGGGCTAAAACACGCGTAGCTATTTTGAAAAACTAATTTTTAATAACTAATGTAAACGGCCACGCCGCGTTCCAACAAAAGATTGTGATTGAAATTGCGAAATATAGATACAAGGCGGTACCTCTGTTGTGATTCGTGTCGTGCATTCCATGTTGAAAAGAGTTATTGGTTGACCAATTCTTATTAATTTTATTCTACCTTGTCTTACCAGTTTTTTCCGTATTTAATTATTTGTGGTTGTCATTATGTGTTTTCTTCTCTTTGCCTTTTCTATTGAAATTCTATCACTACTTTACGTTACTAAGTTGCTTTGTTACCATTCATTTTCCGCTTTCTATTACTTCTCGTTATTATATTTCTATTATGTTTATCATGTCCTAGTAGGTGTCTTGATCTGGCCTCGTCATTACTCTACCGAGGTTAGGCTTGATACTTACTGGGTACCGTTGTGGTGTACTCATACTGTGCTTTTGCACATCTTTTGTGCAGATCCAGGTATGTATACCCTTGCTGGATGCTAGAGATTGATTGGTTAGCTGCTTTTAGGAGACTTCAAAGTATACCTGCCTGACATCCGCAGGCCTCGGAGTCACCTTCCGTTATCTTCTCATTACTGTTATTTTCTTTATTAGACATTGTTGTGGTAAATGTTTTAGAATATTCTGTATAGATTATGACTTAGTTCCACCAGATTTTGGGAGTTATTTGCCAGCTGTGCTGTTGAGATTTATTATGATAGTTTAATGGTTTAAATTTGAGCTTTTATTTTTATTTTCGTTATTTCTCTATACATGTTAGGCTTACCTAGTCTTAGAGACTAGGTGCCATCACGACATTCTAAGGTGGGAAGTTGAGGTCGTGACACAATGCTTAAATAAATAAAGAGACAAAATATTACAATATCATTTGTGTTTTGGATGCGTAAATACCACTACGTTTACGACACTTACATATTAGAAGGATTTAGATTTAGCAGTTTTATTTAAATAATTGAGAAAAATATTTATTGTGAACTGATTTGGAAATGTGAACAATATTCGTGGCAACCGGTGAGAAGTAAAATATTCTTTAAAAGTTTAAATTAGTATCCAATTGAAAATTTTGAAATTTTGTTTTTGTTTGACAAGAATAGTTTTTGTGTTATGACTTGCGAGTGTGGTCGAGTTCGATTTTCGGATGATTCACGGTCAATTTGGAAGAAGGATTCTTGTTCTAGAAGCTTAAGCGGTAAGAATTGATCGGGGTTTTGACTTTATGTAGTCGACTCCGAAATGACATTTTGATGATTCCAATAGCTTCGTATGGTGATTTTGAACTTAGGCGTGCATCCGGATTTTGATTTGAAGGTCCTGGGGTAATTTGAAGCATTTCGGCAAAAATTAAAAAGTTAAAGTTTTGGAAGGTTGAGAGGTTTGACCAAGAGTTGACTTTGTTGAAATCAGGCTTGGATTGCAATTTCTATAGTTGGATTAGCTCCGTTATGTCATTTGGGACTTACATGCAAAATTCAACATCATTCCGGGTTGATTTGATATGTTTCGGCAAGAGTTTTTAACGTTAGAAGACATGGAAATTTATAAGTTTGATTCGTGGTGCGATTCATAGTTTTGATGTTGTTTGATGTGATTTGAGACCTTGAGCGGGTCTGTGTTATGTAATGAAACTTGTTGGTTTGGACGGAGTCCCGGGGGAGGGGGGGGCGTGTTTCGGATGGGCTACGGGCCATTTTCTTATGTTTTGGAATGCTGCGTTTCTGTTGTCTGGTGTCCTTCTCTGCGATCGTGTAGGTGTAGCCGCGATCATGAAAGTTTTTTGGCGGGCCAATTATTTTTCCTCTTTGTGTTTGCATGGATCAGTCCGCGATCACGTACATGTGGTTTCTACTTCTTGCGTTTGCATCCCTTTTTCCGCGTTCGCATAGAGCCTCTGGCGGGGGCAGTGTGATGTCTTGTATGTGATCGCATTGCTACTTACGTGACCGTGTAGTACATTTCTTGGGGCATTAGTGTTCCCTTCTTCGCGATCGCATGTATCTATTCGCGATCGCGTAGTACAATTTCTAGGTAATAGTCATTTCCTCATTTGCAATCAAACTTGCATTGCCGCGAACACTATGTGTAAATCGCTGGGCAACAGAATATATTTCCAAAATCGTGGTTTTGTACATTTTTCATCTTTTGAGCTAGAGACTTCAGACTTGAGCAATTTTTTGTGGTTTTTCAAGCAAATCATTGGGGTAAGTGTTCTTCACCCGAAATTTATTATATTTTATGATTCTATCTTTATTTTTATCATTAAATTAGGGGTTTGAGTTGAGGAAAAAGGAAAATTTTGTAAAAATCTTTTATAATGTAAAATGATGATTTAAAGGACGAATTGATGTCGAAAATTGATAAATTTGATATGGTTGAACTCATGTCATAATTGGTGTTCGAATTTTGTGAATTTTTATCGCGTTCGAGGTGCGGGCCCGGGGGTTGACTTTTTAGTTTTTGTTAAAGATTGAAGCTTTATTATCTAAAATTATTTCCTATGAGTTTTATTTATGATTTGAAGTTATTTTAGCTATATTTGAGTCATCCGAAAGTGTTTTCACTCGAGAAGATCATTTTAGAGTATCGGTCTACCTTATTTGAGGTAAGTATCTTACCTAACTTTGTGTGGGGAACTACCCCTTAGGATTTGAGTCATTGGTGCTAATTGTGTCATGTGAAGGCCGTGTACGCGAGGTGACGAGTACCTGCTCGGGCTTATTTGTGGAAATTTGACCATTTTGGTCTCTTAGGTTCTTATGTACATTAGATATGAAGTTGTTTTGTCATGTTAAATCCTCCATTTACTAGTTTCACCTTTACGTGTCTTAATTGAAATTAATTGCTTCATGTTCTACCCTCATTGGCGATTAAACTCTTATGTGCATTAACTGAAGTAGTTGCCTCTTCTATTACTATGCTATCCTTCCCTAATTGATTATCCTTAATTGAAGTTATTATTATATTTTTTCGTAATTTGTCTATCCTTACTTGAAGTTTATTATTATCTTTTCCGTAATTACTTATCCTTAATTGAATTTGTTGTATCTTTTCTGTAATTGCTTAACCTGAAATGAATTTTTGTTATCCCTTATCATTATTGACTTATCCTTATTTGAATTATTGAATCGTGTTCTCTCTCTTATCCTAAAATTGTAATGTTGCGAAATCATTGCTACACATAATCTCTTCCTTTTGAGCTATTCCTGGTGATACTATTATTCCCTGTTGTGTCCTTCTTTGTGAGCTCGTTCTTCCATCTTTTTATGTTCTGAAATTCTTGAGTTGATTTACTTAACGTATTATCGTGTTATTGTCGTTGTTGTTGTTATATTCAGTGTTGTTAAGCCTAGGGCTATTTGTGGCTGTGACTTTGAAACTGTTTTGAGGAAATGTTGTGACATGTGGGCACAAATTGTGAAAGTCATTTATTTGAGTTGTTATGTTTTGTCACACGTGTTTTTGTTGAGAGAATTGTTATTGTGTTTGCACGAGGTTTATGCCGTGCAATTGTTATTATTGATATGAATGCGGTGGTATAAGGTCTGGGTATTGAAGCGCATGCGGTGAGATAAGGTGGGCTTGAAACGCATGGCTAGTAAGGAAACAACTAGAAGCCACATGGTGTGATAAGGTGGGCTAAAACGTGGGATGTTATTTTCGGAAAAAAATGATTTTCAACACTAAATCTAAAGGCTCCTGATGTGATACAAGGAAAGTTTTGATTCATTTTATGATTTAAGACTACGAGGCAGTGATAAGTGGGGATTTTGACTACTTATTAGCGTCTTTTAGCTTTTGTTTTAGTCTAAAAGCATTGAATTGTGTTCTTGAAACTGATGAATGTGCAAAATTGTAGGAATGTTGGAAGTTGGACTCCCGAGACGAAATCCGACTCAAAAAGGAATAATCTAAACACAAGGCAATAAAAGGCACATATACTTACAAAGTGTGGATCACAGAATTTCATCTGCGGCCGCGGATGATGAAAGAAATCCCAGCCTACTTTCTAGCAAACTGTGGACCGCACAAGAATTGTACGGACGCATAAGATGAGATTGAGATCAATTTCAGAGAGTGAAAATTCCCAAGTTCCAAGTCCCTCAGAATTACGGACCGCAAAGAATTGTGCGGCCGCAGAAGAAGTGCCTTGCGGCCGTAGAAGATTGAGTTGCATCAGTAGTGTTAAATCTGCGGATCGCAAAAATTTTGTCTCGCGGCTGCAGTTAAGAATTGTGTGGCCGCAGTCATCCACCTCCTAACAAGATGAATAATCCCGCGGATCGCCCATGGAATTATGCGGCCGTAGAACCTCCCGAGGGGTATTTTTGTCCGAAATTATCAGCTTTGTAAATCGAAGAGTTTCACAAAATTAGGTTAAGTTTTGAATTTTTGAAGTACTATAGCCATTTCTCTTTGTTTCTTTAGGAAACTTTAGCTTATTTTGGTGATTTAACATTGTATTTCTCTATTTTAATCTTCCAATATGAGTTTTATTATTTTTTCTTCTTTATTTTCTTCTACACCCACTATGAGTAGCTATATTTTTACTAGGGTTGTGACCCAACCCTAGCGTGTAAACCTTATGGATGATTAATTTTATGCTTGTTTATGAATGCGTGTTTATTATTTATCTTAGTTCATGCTTCAATTGTAGAATTAATGGTTGCAAATATTGATTCATGCCTATTTGACTTAGTCTCTTTTTGAGAAAGAGGGACCTAGTCTAGGTTAACTTAGCTAACAAGGAATTGGGTCAATTGAGAGATTGATTAACACAATTAAAGGGTTCAACCTAGATATAGTAATAAACCGAATTGAGCTCTTATCAACCTTTTTGAGTAGATATCCATTTGGACTTGAGAAAGCCAAATTAGGTCAAACCACTCTCTGACCGAGAGGTATTGAGTGGGCAACGTAGTGTTGTGAGTATACACCCTATTCAATAAAATGAGCATAAAAGTCTTTATCCTATTAGGCAAACACCAAGGTCATGGTCACAGCCCTAGGCCTTTTATATATTTTGAAAACACTAAAAAACAATCATCTCTAGTTTTATATCTTTAGATTTGAAATCATTAGCTTAATTTTAGAACTAGAAACAAAAACCTATTTGTGGAAGTGCAATCTAGATACTTCACTTTCTTATTCCGCATATATACTTCTAACTCCTATCTTAGCTCCCTATAGATTCGGCCCAGACTCTTTATTGGGTTTTATTAGTTCAAACAACCGTGTCATACCTCTTTTGAGGCGTGCATTTTGACGTGATCAATTTTTGGCGTCGTTGCCGGAGAGTTAAAAATAATGTTAGCTATATATTTGGGTTCATGTGTAGATTATCTTCTTTTCCTTCCATTTTACTAATTTATGTGAATCGATTTAGGTGTAATTATGGCGACAAACAACAATGAACTCAGAAACATGCCTTTAGGGGATGTGGACGTTGAGGATGACCAAGTTGAAGAGATTCCTCTTGAACTCAAACCAATAGAAGAGGTCGGGCGCCTCATGACAATATCCCAGTTCCACCCCACCTCTACCAAGAGCGGCTCCACACTAGGTGTTGCTGAATGAAGGGTATGAAAGTTCCATAGTCTCTTCCCGAATCAGGGAGGGCAGCTTTCAAATCACCAATGTAATGATCACTTTGCTAGAGCAACGAGGTTTATTCACCGGGGCTCCAAGTTAAAATGCACACAAACACTTGAAGGGGTTTGTGGACACTTGTTTGGGGGAGTAAACAAACAAACGTCTCCGATGATGCTTTGCTAAGGCTTATTCCCTTCGCTCTACGGGGGGAAACCTAAGATTGGTTGGAATGATTGCCAAACAATTCCATTAATACTGGGGATAATTCGGCGGAGAAATTTATTTCCAAGTTCTTCTCTCTTGGGCATATGTCCAGTCTTAGAGATGAGATTCTAGCATTCAAGCAAGAGCCCAGCGACCGCTACACGAGATATGGGGGTGGTATAGAACAATGGTCAAAGATTGTCGTAATAACGATATGACGGATAATATGATTCAACAAACTTTCTATCGGGGGATTAATATGACAAACCAATGCGTGGTGAATCAACTTACCGGTGGGAATTCAAGAAAATGTCGTATGTGAAAGCTTGTGAGATTTTGGATGAAATGGCGGGCACATCATCGACATGGCAATCCCGGTCTAATGTTCCCCAGTGTGATCCAAACGTGATTCACCTCCACGAAGAGTTGCATGACAATGGGAAAACCATTGACGAATTGACCACCACTATGAATCAATTAGCAAAGGCTCAACTTCAACAAGTGCAAAATCCTAAGCAAGTCAATGCCATGGAGGGAGTAAGCATGATGGTGAACAAAAGAAGGACCAAGAGTCCGCAAGTGCAAAACCAAATAGAGAATTATGTGCAAGAAGATAATGAGTTTGATCAAGATGAATCTTATAATGAACAAGAGGAGGAGGTGTAATATGTGAACAACTAC
Organism: Nicotiana glauca; assembly: GCA_026770625.1. NCBI lineage: Eukaryota > Viridiplantae > Streptophyta > Magnoliopsida > Solanales > Solanaceae > Nicotiana > Nicotiana glauca. The sequence continues at coordinate 26,063 of MU767332.1, read as the reverse complement.
CAATGGCAAAGAAACAACTCTCAAGGCCCAAATCAACAAAAATGGCGACCTCAAATCAATCGAGGTAATTGGAACTCTAACAACCTAGGTAATTGGAGTGGGGGCAGCCATTGAGGGAATTGGCATAAAAATAACAATCAGGGAAATCAGAGTGGTTGGAAATAATCAAGGTAATTTGGGTGGCAACAATCAAGAAAATTGGGGAGGTAACAATCCAGGGGGATGTATCAATAATCAAGGTAATCGGGGGTCGAGTTTTCAAAGGCCCTCAATGCATCAACAACCGAACAATCCACCTCCTTATCCCTCCCATGGTCCAAGTTCTTCCAAAAAAGAAATGAGGAGTATTGAGAATATGTTCAAGCAAATGAAGAGAAGAATGCCGATTCCGATGCCCAACTTACCTCATGCAATACATCAATCCGTAACATGGAAGTTCAAATGGGGAAAATCTCTCGAGCTCTAAATACTCGTCCTAAGGGGGCACTACAAAGTGACATGATGGTGAACCCAAAGGCTGGGAACAATACGGGGCATGCCATGGCCGTTATTACAAGAAGTGGAAAAGGAAGGAATGCATCCATCTCAAGCCAAAGGCAACTTGTGGATGAAAAGAAAGTAGTGAAAGAAGAGGAGATCCTGAACAATGTTGAGCAATCTAATGATGAGGTTCATATTAATATTGATGATAGAGTGGAAGAGACTCAAGAGGAGGTGAACCCATCTAGGGATCACATTATTGACATATCGGAACCGATAGTGCAAAAGGCCAAGGCACTATTACCTAAGCCTCCACCTCCATACCCTCAAATACTTGTAAAGCAAAATGGTAAAAACCAATTCAATAAGTTTATCAAAATGATGAAGAGTCTCTTAATCAATGTGACATTAGTTGAAGACTTGGAGCAAATGCTCGGTTATGCAATGTTCATGAAGGATCTTGTGACAAAGAATCGGTTGATGAACTTTGAAACCATCAAAGTCACTCATCAAGTGAGTGCAACTATGCATTCAATGGCTCCCAAGTTGGAGGATCCCGGTGCTTGCACGATTCCTTGTACAATTGGAAGTGCCGAGTTTGCAAAATCTCTTTGTGATCTTGGGGCAAGTATAAATTTGATGCCCTATTCGGTTTTCAAGACATTGGGAATTGGGAAACTAAGGCCTACCTCTATGAGATTGCAAATGGCCGATCGCACTATGAAGAGAACCTTGGAAGTGATTGAGAATGTTTTGGTTCGTGCTGATAAATTCATTTTCCCGGTGGATTTTATTATTCTAGATTGTGAGGTTGATTATGAGGTGCTGATTAACTTGTTAGACCTTTCCTTGCTACAGGGAAGGCTCTTTGTGATGTTGAAGATGGAGAACTTACTTTTTGGGTTAGAGATGAAAAATTGGTTTTCCATGTGTGTCCATGACGCAACCCAATAGGAATGATGTGTGCTCTTTCGTGTTCTTAGTGACCGATGTGATTGTAGATGAAACAAGTGTTGTAATAAATGTTAGTGATATGTTGGAGGCCATCTTGCTCAACTTTGATGATGACGAGATGGATGGCTTCGTGGAATATGTGAAATCTTTGCAAGGAATGGGGCCGTACACATATGAACCCCACAAACTGTCCTTGGATCTTGAAAATGGGACAACTCCTCATACAAAGCCTTCAATCGAAGAGCCTCCTATATTGGAGTTAAAGCCATGTCCTCCACATCTTCGGTATGAATTTCTCGGACCTTCTTCTACTTTACCAGTTATTCTTTCCTCGTGTTTGACTAACGTCCAGGTAGATTCTACATTCGCAGTGCTATAAAAGAGGAAGAAATCTATTGGATGGACATTAGCGGATATTCGGGGGATAAGCCCTGTATTTTGCATGCACAAGATTAACTTGGAGGAAGGTGCCAAACCATCTATTGAACATCAAAGGAGACTAAATGAAGCCATGCAAGAGGTTGTAAAAAAGGAGATAATCAAGTGGTTGGATGTAAGGGTTGTCTAACCCATTTTTGATAGTTCGTGGACTTCTCCAGTTCAATGTGTCCCAAAGAAGGGGGCATGATGGTGGTCGCCAATGACAAGAATGAGTTGATTCCTACAAGAACGGTGACCGGTTGGAGAGTGTGTATGGACTATCGCAAGATTAACAAAGTCACAAGGAAGGATCATTTTCCACTTCCCTTCACAGATCAAATGTTTGATAGGTTAGCCGGTGGAGCTTTCTATTGTTTTCTTGATGGGCATTCCGGCTACAACCAAATTCTTATTGCTCCAGAGGATTAAAAGAAAACTGCCTTTGCATGTCCATAGGCTACTTTCACCTTCAAGCGGATGCCATTTTGTTTGTGCAATGCACCAAAGACTTTTCAAAGGTGTATGATGGCTATATTCATGGACATGGTGGAGGATTACCTTGAAGTTTTCATGGATGACTTCTCGGTGGTCGGGGATTCTTTTGATGATTGTCTCGCAAACTTGGATAAAGTGTTGGCAAGATGCGAATAAAGAAATTTGGTGCTAAATTGGGAGAAATGCATTTCATGGTCGAGGAAGGCATTGTCCTTCGTCACAAGATCTCAAAGAATGGCATTGAAGTTGACAAGGCAAATATTGGGGTGATTTATTAACTTCTACCTCCAAATTCGGTAAAGGGCGTGTGGAGTTTCTTAGGCCACGCGGGGTTTTACCGGTGTTTCTCAAGGATTTTTCTAAAGTGGTGAACCCGTTGTGTAAGATTTTAGAGAAAGATGCTAAGTTTCACTTCAATTATGATTGCATGAGATATTTTGAATTGCTGAAGTTCAAGTTGAAACTACTCCCATCATCACCGCTCAAAATTGGAGTATTCCTTTTGAGCTCATGTACAATGCAAGTGACGAAGCGGTGGGGGCATTTTTGGGGCAACGCATCAATAAGAGTTTTCATCCTGTCTACTATGATAGTAAGACCATGAATAATACCCAAGTCAACTATACTGTTCTGTAGAAAGAGCTCCTTGCCAATGTGTTTGCTATTGAGAAGCTCTGCCTGTACTTAATGGGTGCTACACGGATCATGCGGCACTTCTTTATCTTATAAGCAAGAAAGATTCCAAAGCTCGGTTGATGATATGGGTGCTTTTGTTGCAAGAGTTTGATATTGACATCCAAGATCGAAAAGGGAGTGAAAATAAAGTGGCGGACCACTTGTCTCATTTGGAGGAGGAGGGGAGGCCGCATGATGGCCTTTAAATCAATGACCCATTCACCGATGAGCAACTTTTGGATATTTCAATGAAAAAGGTGCCATGGTCCATGGATATAGCAAATTTCCTTATGAGTGTATCATCCCGGATGACTTCTCTTCAAACCAAAGGAAGGAGCTCAAACGGGATCGTCAAGACTATTATTGGGATGAACCATACCTTTTCTGGATTTGTATGGATGGGGTGATTAGAAGATGTGTTCCAGAAGAAGAGCAATGTGAAGTTCTTAGGGCTTGTAATTCTTCGCCATATGGTGGTCACCATGGTGGAGCAAGAACAGTGGCCAAAGTGCTAAGTTGCGGTTTCTATTGGCCCAGTCTTTACAAGGTGGCCCAGTCTTTACAAGGAAGTGATATAGTGAAATGATGAGATGAATGTCAAAGGGTCGGTGGAATCTCAAAGAAAAATGAAATGCCCCTCACCACCATTTTGGAGATTGATATTTTTTATGTGTGGGGTATTAACTTCATGGGTCCTTTTGTGAGTTCTTGTGGAAACACCTACATTTTGGTCGCAGTTGATTATGTGTCCAAATGGGTAGAGGTCGTTTCTCTACCCAATAATGAGGCGAGAAGTGTGGTGGCATTTTTTAAGAAGAATATTTTCACAAGGTTTGGTACTTCGCGGGCTATCATAAGCGATAGGGGGGGGGGGTCACATTTTTGCAACAAAGCCTTCGATGCGTTACTTACCAAGTATAGTGTCACTCATAAAGTCACGACTCCCTATCATCCACAAGCAAGTGGTCAAGTGGAAGTTTCTAACTGGGAGATAAATAGTATTTTGTCCAAAATAGTGAATGCTAACCGGAAAGATTTCTTCAAGAAAATTGATGATGCTTTATGAGCTTATCGAACGGCTTACATAACACCTACTAGTTGGTGTTCGAAAAAAAATTTCATTTTTCGGTGGAACTTGAGCACAAAGCCATGTGGGCTCTAAAGAAGTTGAATCTTGAGTCGGTTGTCACCGCTAACTTGAGAGTGGAACATTTGAATGAGTTGGATGAATTTCGGTACCATGCATACACAAGTTCGTCTTTATACAAAGAGAAGATGAAATATCTTCATAAGTACATTTAGAACAAAGAGTTCAAAGAGGGCGATCTTGTGTTGTTCAACTCACGGTTGAGGTTGTTTCCTGGAAAGTTAAAGTCTAAATGGAGTGGTCCGTTTGAAGTTGTGGGTGTGATACCCTTTGGTGCATTGGATTTGAAAAACAAGAACAATGAGTTATTCTGAGTCAATGGTCATCAGGTGAAGCACTATTTGAGAAAAGTTGAAGATAGCCACATAGTGGAAGTGATTAATTTTAATTGATGGTATTCTACGTCATGTCGCAACGTTAAATCAAGCGCTTCTTGGGAGGCAACCCATGTTTCTTTTCTATTCTTTTGTAGCTAGGTTATTTTTGTGCTAACTGGATTCGAATTGTGTTGCACGGATGAGTGTGCTTTACAGAAAATGTGCTAAGAAATTTGGCTAACTGTGGAGAGAATTGCGGACCATAATTATATTGTGCATACCGCACAATTATGATTGATACAGTAAAAGGTGCTCTGCGGCCGCACAATTACATTGCGGACCACGCAAATTAAAGGTTGAAAATGACAACTCTTTAAAGTTGGTATATCAGAAAAATAGCCAATCTGCAGCCGCAAGACAAATTTTGCGATCCGCAACAAAACCTGCGGCCACACAACAAATTGTGCGGACCGCAACAACAAAAGGGCATCTGAGCCCCCAGGTAATAGAGTGCAGACCGCAGTAGGAATTCTGCAGACGCACTCACTTCCCTTTCCTTAGGTAGGCATCGAAGAGTATAAATATAGAGGTTAGGGTAATGTTACACTTTTCCTTCTCTGAGCTCTCAACTTGCACAAAATTTGAAATTTTATCTTAAAAATTATCTGGCTGCATGCCTAGACACTGTTGATCACTCATATCTTGCACTCATTCACATCTGGTATGCTTCATCCTCTTGTTAATTTCATTTAAGTTTTAGATTTTTAGTGAAAATTTAGACCATTTGTCTGTTGAATCTATTTGAACAACCATGTGGGGTAAATATGTAGTGGGTAGACTGGTAAAATGCTCTATGGGGAATGGGTAAGTAGATTTTCATGCTTAGATGTTGTTTCTATGTCAAAATTTTGCAAAAATTTCAAGGCCTACGATTGTCTGCCGTAATTTATTAAAATCTGTGGCCTTACAAGAAATTGTGCGGTCCGCAAAAGTTGAAATTAGGGAACTTTAGTAAGGCATGATTCTATGACAATAATGAAAAATATGCAAAACGTAGAAAACCCACTGCGGCCGCAAAACAACTATTTTTCTGTTATCAAAGAGTAGTCAATTTGATGACTCACATGTGCGGCCGCAATAGAAAATGTTCGGGCCGTGGAAAACTAGTTGCGGATGCAAAACATATAATTCTCTACTTTCGGAGAGTTGGCATATTGGTGGCATCTGAGTTGAGGCCGGAATGATAAATATGTGGACTGCAATCCATTTCTGCGGCAGCAATGGAAAATTGTGTGGTCCACAATGCCCATTCTGTGGCCGCAATAAAAATTCAACGGACCGCACATCCCTACCCTACAAGCATGTTTTTAAACTGTGTTGTTCCCTATCTATCTAGTGTGTTCTTGTATGTTTGCAGTTGAATTGCAACTGACACATGCTTTTGCTTGGTACAGAAAATGGTTAGATCTCGAGGCAGAGGTGATACTTCAAAGGGGAGGGGAGAACCTTCCAGGGGTCGAACAAGAGTGCTTTACCCCTTGCCCTGCAAAAGATAATCACAAAGAAGGCTACAGTCGGCCGAGGGAGAAATGCAAAGCCCTCTGATTCCAATTCTTATGTCCCATCTAGGGAAGCCTCGAAGGGCAACTCGGTTCAAGAGCAACCGGCTGTCTAATCAAAGCCACTAGGATGATATCAACTCAGGGACGAGTCGTCCATATCTAAGAGTGTGTTCAGAAAATGCTAGTCAGGCTTCCAAGACCTTCTCTTCACTTGTCCTAGAGGCACCAGATACTACTATTGATGACATCCCCGATGATAGTCGAGGGGGAGATGCGACAACTACTAGCCTTGAAAGGTCAAAGAAGAAAGATTTCTGGGAAGACCGGTTTGTCAGCTTAGCAGCCTTCTTCAGTTTTTGCGAATGGTGGCCTGTGAGGTCGCTCAATCTTGAGTGTTAGTTCTATTTGAAAGATGTAGAAAAGTACAACCCTACAGTTTTGAGATAGTTTCGAGAACACAAAGGGTGGATATGGTTTACCAAGAGATGGTTGATGTAAAAGAGTACATTTTCCGTGAATTCTACACCAATGTGGCGCACATCAAGAAAGGGACAAAGGTAACAAAAGTGAGAAACCTCAAGGTGCAATTTGACCAGCACATATTAAACACTTACTTGGGGTTTGATGATTTCGAGCCCACAGAGTACTAAGAGAAGTTTGCACTTGGGGAGGCAGCTCATCCTTGGTTAGAAGAGATGCTAGAATCTCCTGGACACCACCACCATGGATCACAGCAGGGGTTCCTATTCAGAGGAACACTTTCAGCTTTGAGGCGAAAGGGTGTTAGACCTTTGTTTGTAGTAGACTATACCCGTGCAAGAATGAGACTTATCTTCCAGTTTTACGGACAGTTCTAGTTGCTTTTATCATGGTGTGGTACGCAATCAATGTGGGAGCCATGATGTCGGCTGACATCACTGTGATCGCGAGGCAAGCTGACTGTTATTACCCATATCCCAACACTATTACAGAGTATCTCACGGATGTAGGGTAGAGCCGAGGGATTATGATTCAAAGGTGCGGCCAAAGAAGTCGTTCTCATGGTACTCTCTAATGGATACTACTAACCCAAAGAAGAAGGTTCAGCCTCCTACCACTACGGGCCAATCTGACGAGCCAGCTACGATAGTTGCGAAGATAGTTAAGGGTCCATCCATTTCAGCTGAGCCATCATTTCTAGTGTCGCAGTGACGCCTCCACCACCATCTTCAGTTCCAATTACACATCTTCTACCACAGGTTCCACGCTGGCTTTGAAGCCGGGGCCCATGCCTATTGCTCCACTTTCTACGTTGCAAGTCTCCCAGACACTGGCGAGCCTTAACAACTGGATGCATATAGCTACTACAAAGCTGTCTGACATATCCAGTACTGTTGTAGCACAGTCATCCATTTCGACACCTCAGGTTCCTCCGATAGTGGAAGAGACATTAAAGAAGATCCTAGAGAACCCGACTACCATAATGAACACTTTGGTACAACATGGGCTAGTGATTGAGGAGCTGGGAAAGTAAGTAAAGAAATTGAGAAAGTCCCAGGCTTCCAAGAAGTCAGTTGACAAGCTTCGGACACAGGTGACCAAGATTGCACCAGCCAGAGATCTCTCATTTCAGATGTCAATTGATCCAGCTCTTACAACACTATCAGCTCCATCGGCACCTGCTGGCCAGTCTGAGGAATCAGACCTAGCTACCAACATTGCCAAGGTAGTGCGTCAGATGTTCACCAACCCAATCACTCCTAGAGTTGAGGATGATGAGATCTAGTTGGAGAAAACTTAGGGCGTTGATGTTGCTGTGGACGCAGAGAAGTCCAAGGAGCCATATGGAGTCTTCTTCACTCCTTCCCTTCCTTTACTCTTATTTTGTAAGCATTGAGTATAAAATGATTATTTTTTATTTGGGGGAAGGGGTGGAGTTTATTTGATCTTATTTGCTGATTAAGAGACATTTGGCATGTACTTAACTTGATATTATTTCTTTTTCTTTCACATTATGTATATAATCTCTCTCTTATATCATGATGTATATATTCTCTCTCTTGTCTCATTATGTATATATCTTCTATTCCTCTCTCATTATGTATATTCGTTATGCTTTCAATAGTTTTTGCTTTGTAGCTTCTTTATGTTTGTTTTCTTATTAGTTGATGTTTAATTTAGTAGCTTCTTTTTATGTTTTAGTAGATAATAAGCCTTTGGTTTTCTGAATGTCATGGTTCTTTCCAAAGGTAGTTTTATGTGTGAACCGGATGACACTTTCTGACGGTGGATGTCGTGACAACCTTCTTAAGGGAATGAGTCCGTCTTGTGTTTAAAAGGAAATAACTCTAGTTAAAGACTTTGTAACTCTTGTGTTGACTTTGATACCATCTAGTGGTCTAAGTGGAACATAGTGATCTTCAATCTTGAATATGGTCATTGTGGGTCGTCGACTCTATCCTCTTTAACAATCTAGTTGTGTGAGGGGTGAGATCCTTTGTTTCTAGTCCAAATACCCGTGCAGAAGGTCTAGAACTTGCCTCGAATGTGTTTTAAGGCAAAATCGTAAGCTTTGCTTGGCTTAAGAAGTGATTATAGGATTTCCTTGGCCCGTTTGAGTTTGTGATTGCCTACCAATGTTTTCATCCCTAGACAACCCCTTCGAGCCTTTAGCCTTCCTCATTTGAAAATCATGTTACAAGCCTTTACCCGTTCTATTGTGACCTTCTCTTGGAACCCGAGCTTTCCTTAACACCCATGTGAAACAATTGGCTAAAAATGTAAGTTTGGGGGAGAGACGAGGAAATTGAAGAAAAAAAAGATATCAAGGCACAAAAAGAGAAAATAAATGATGAGAAGGAAATGCAAAGAAAAGAAAAGAACAAAAAGAGAAATGCAAAAGTAAATAAATAAAAGAGTTGAAGGGATTCAATGATCCCAAAACATGGAGAAATATGAATTTAATGATCAAGAAAGAGTGATGTTAAGTCTCTCTAATCTCCAAGGAAAATAAAGTGCCTCAAGGAATCGGCAAAGTGTGAGCCGAAAATTGAAATACGGAGTGCTTAAGGAAGGTGTAATCACTTATCGATATTGTATTAATCCCTAATACAAAAGCCTTCATTATATCCCGAAAGAAGTCCTACTTGATTTTGAGCCGAGTGAGCTACATTAGCGTTGATCTACATGAGGGGCATTCTTATGGTACTGGAAGTCGTAGTTGTGACATTATCTTGAGAGAGATGAGCGAACTTTTCATAAATTTTTGAATTGAGTGTTAAATTCTTAATTGAGCTTAGCAAATGGAAAGTAGAGGTGGGAGAGTTTGGGATCCACCATGACCTACAAGATAGAGCGAGAGTCCTTGATGAGTAAAGTCAACCCTTGATGCTCGAATGTCACATTAGAGCTATATGTGAGCAAAATTTTAACTTGTTTCCTCGTCAATAATGCATGAGAGGTGTGGGTAATTGTTGGTCCCAATTGAGGTGTGAATGGTTCACCCGTGGCTAGCTGTAATGTCCCTTAACTTTTGGAGGTGGGAACTATTTTATTTGCTTGAGGACAAGCAAAGACTTAAGTTTGGGGGAGTTGATAAGTGGGATTTTGACTACTTATTAGTGCCTTTTAGCTTTTATTTTAGTCTAAAAGCATTGAATTGTGTTCCCAAAACTGATGAAATGTGTAAATTGTCGGAATGTTAGAAGTTGGACTCCCGAGATAAAATCCGACTCAAAAAGGAGAAATCTAAACACGAGGAAATAAAAGGCAAAAAAGCTTACAGAGTGCGGACCGGGGAATTTCATCTGCTGCCGCAGATGATGAAGGAAAGCCCAATAGACTTTCTAGCAAACTGCAGACTGCACACGAATATTGTAGCCGCAAAAGATGAGCTTGAGATCAACTTCTGAGAGCGTGCAAATTCCCAAGTTCTAAGTCCCTAAGAATTGCGGATCGCACAAGAATTGTGAGGCTGCAGAAGTAAAGGTGTGGATCGAAGAAGATCGAGTTGCGGTCACCGTGCTCAATCTCTGGAGCGCAAAAATGTTGCCTCGCCGCACTTAAAAATTGTGCCGCCGCAGACCTCCATCTCCTGACAAGATGAAGAAACCTGCAGACCGCACAAGGAATTGTGTGGCTCCAGACCTCCCAAGGGGCATTTTTGTCCGAAATTATCTGCTTTGTATAAATAAAAGAGTTTCACGGAATCAGGTTAAATTTTGAATATTTGAAGTACTTTAGCCGTTTTATTTGCTTCTTTAGCAACTTTAGCTTATTTTGGTGATTTAACATTGGATATCTCTATTTTAATCTTCCAATATGAGTTTTATTTTTCTTCTTCTACACCCACTATGATTAACTAGATTTTTGCTTAGGTTGTGACCCAACTCTAGTGTGTAAACCTTATGGGTGATTAATTTTATGCTTGTTTATGAATGGGTGTTTATTATTTAGCTTAGTTTATACTTCAATTGTAGAATTAATGCTTGCAAATATTGATTCATGCCTATTTAACTTAGTCTCTTATTGAGAAAGGGGGACCTAGTCAAGGTTAACTTAGCAAACAAGGAATTAGGTCAATTGAGAGATTGATTAACCTAATTAAAGGGCTCAACCTAGAGATAGTAATAACCCGTCTTGAGCTCATATCAATTGTTTTGGGTAGATACCCATTTGGACACGAGAAATCCAAATTGGGCAAAACCACTCTCTAACCGAGAGGTATTGAGTGGAAAACATAGTTTTGTAAGCTATAATACACCCCATTCAATAAAACGAGCATAAAGGTCTTTATCCCATTAGGCAAATGCCTAGGTTAGGGTCACAACCCTAGGCATTTTATATATTTAAAAACACTCAAAAACAACATCTCTAGTTTTATATCTTTAGATTTGAAGTCATAAACTTAATTTTAGAATTAGAAATCAAAACCTATTCGTGGAAGTGCAATCTAAATACTTCACTTGGTTATTCTGAATATATACTTCTAACTCTCATCTTAGCTCCTTATGGATTTGACCCCGACTCTTTAGAGGCGTGCATTTGAACGTAATCAGGGTGGATTCGACCCCGACTCTTTGTTGGGTTTTATTATTGCAAACGACTGTGTTATACATATTTAGAGGCGTGCATTTGGATGTGATTAGGCGGTACCTCGGTAGGGCTCTTGTTGTCAGTTCCCCATTCTTTTGTACTTGTCTTTGATTGTTGTCTCCTTAGCATACTATTGATTGTCTTCCTCCATGTTACACTATTTGCTTAGTTCTATGTAGCTAATCTTGTTGTGCTAGTCATTTTTTCAACTTTATTGCTGCCTTTATTAAACTGTACATTTCGTGGTCATCATTTTGTATGTGCCATTCATTGTATTTACTCTTATTTGTTGATTTAATTATGGTAGAACACTTGCACAAGCATAAATCACCCATATCAATTTTGGAAGATGAATCCTGACGTTATGGACCATTACACGTACTCTTATCTACTTGCCTTCTCTTCGAGGATTGTTCTATTTGGCATGCGAGTCGACCATGCGGTTATGAATTGTAATGTGGGAACAAGATGCCAAGTGATTACGGTTCATGAATTGGGACCCGTGAGCTGTGATTATAAGGTTCGGTACCTCGTGGAAATGCTTGAACGGATTTGGTGTGAAAGCAGTTGTTCTTATTGAGTTGTTACTGGTTTTCTTTTATTTTGTTTCAAATACTTAGACTATGTTCATCTTAATCTACAACATTATTACTTGACTGCTTCCTAGTAGATATTGTTGTTACTAGTGTATTAGTGCAAGTATTATTTTGTATTCCTCATCCTGCTTAACTCTATGTTAATATTGTTCTCTGTTATTTCACCTTCACACTTGTTCAGGTTGTTTAGTCTAGTAGGTGTCATGAATGTCCCTCGTCTCTACTCCATCGAGGTTAGTGTTGATACTTACTGGGTATCATTGTGGTGTACTCATACTACATTTCTGTATATTTTTGTGCAGATCTAGGTGCCACGGTTGTTGTTGATTATTAACTCACTGGTAGAGCATTGTTGTGGAGACTCAAGGTAAACATGTCATCGCACGGATTCACCTTCTGATATTGTACTTGTACTGTTTAATTCTACTCCGAACAATTGTATTTAGGAATTTTCTAGTAAACTCAGTAGAGCTTATGACTTGTACTACCAATTTTGGGATTGTATGTTGTGTATAAAAATTTATATTTCATATTTATTAGTTGATGGTTGAATTCTTTTATTAATTCAGTAAGATTTAGGCTTACCTAGTCTTAGAGACTAGGTGCCGTCACGACATCCTACCGAGGGAAATTGGGGTCATGACACGTATGCTATGAACACACCTACGTACTTGTTATTCTTGTGTTATTCCCTTAATTGAAGTATGACTAGCTGAGTTTCCTCACCCATATTAAAGACTATGAAATGGCTTTTTGATGCGTATTTGGGATTTGATGATCTTTTGGATGGCTTATTACATATTTGGTATGTGGTCATATCTACATATAGGCGTACATCCTACATAGGTATCATCCATTGTATACCTACACACATCCATATATGGTTATTTCTCCGTCTACGTGCATCATACATACTTATTTTCCCATTTATATATATATATATATATATATATATATATATCACTGTATATGATTCTCGGATATGGACTAAAGTGATAGAATGAGGTCTTTGCCTTGCAGAATATGATATGATACTGGTTTGGCACGAAGTTTTTGTCGTGTAGTTGTGATGATATTGTAATTGTTAGGGCACGACGTCTTTGTCATTCTCCTATTTTCATGGAACGAGGCTTTATACAGTGCAACGTATAGATATAGATCCATCCCCCTAGGGTCACCCTCTCATGTTCCTCTCTTGATAGCGTACACATGTATTGTGGTACCATGTTTGATGTGATTGGTTATGCACATGTAGCGGTATAAGGGTAGCATTGTTGATTATCCGCATGTGACGGTATGTACATTCTTGATTAAGCGTATGTGGAGTATAAGAGTGGCATTACATGATTGATGTTCATGAGGCTGTATAAGGATGATATTATTAATTATGGACATGAATTCTTTATATTTGTCATGCATTTCACATGTTTTACAGGTATTATCTATCCATATCATATATATATGCTAGTTGATGCATTATTCATATGCATTGGACTTGTTAGTAAGTTGTTGGACACTTGGAGGGTGTTAGATTGATGTTGCGAGAAAGTTTTTATCATATGTCTTCGTGTTGAACTTATGAAAAGGTTACATAAACATGTTAATTGGAAATTTTTATTAAATTGGCTCATTGTCTGGTATAGACCCTTACATCCAGGTAGAAGTATTGAGCACAAGATACTTGGTGCAAGTATCCTTTACATGTGAAGCTGGTGTAACTGTCTATGTTTTGACTTGTTAATTGGAAAAACATGCTTATGACCTCCTCTTTGATTGTGTACTTGAATTTTGATATTTGTTGTCCTATGATTGTTTCTTTTGGATTATTTCGCGATATTATACATGTTATTGAGTTTCACAGGTATTATAAGTGACTATTTCGTCACTACTTCACTAAGGTTAGTCAAGATACTTACTGAGTACATGGGGTTGGTTGTACTCATACTATACTTCTGCACCTTGCGTGTAGATTCTGGAGATGATAGTTATGGAAGACGGAGTCTTGCATTAAAGACTTACCTCCTTTCCAGATTCAATCTACCTCTCGTTCAGGGTAGTTTAGGACTTTATTTCTATTTATGTAAACTTTGAAGAGATGTTGTATTTATTCTCCGTTCCATCTTTGAAAAATCTAAATCTTAGTACTCATGACTTGTACTGCCAATCCTTGGGGTAGTTGTATTTAGTTCTTTTGAAGTCTTTATTATTAATATTGATGATTTCTTATTACAGTTGTAAATTATTCCATTTGGATTACCTAGCAGGTTTGGTTAGGTAGCATCACGACTTGATGGAAATTTTGGATCGTGACAAGTTGGTATCAATGCTCTAGATTCATAGGTACGAGTAATGAGAAAAGGTTTTTTAAAGCCTTACCGATCGATATAATGACGTCCATACCTATCATTGAGAGTCTATAGGGCATCTAGGAGACTTCACCTTCTTTCTTTTCTTATCGTACAACATTGATTCAACATAAACTTATACCTTTTATCTTTTCCCATTCACTCGTATGTGATGTTGAGCACTCGGTATCTGCGGTGAACCGGTGTCTTATGATGTCATGGATGATTCACAAGATGTGTTTCTTTGTTATGAAGGTAGGCCAATCTGGAGGACTTGAAGCCAGGTTTAGACTGCATCATGTGTTCGATAGTTTCAGTAGTGTGACTATGTGCCTATGGACTTTTATGTTTGGTAGTGTCCCTAGGAGTGGGATTGATGGCTCAGTGAGTGGAAAGATAGCTATGTGATGAGTATTATGTGATTGAAGACTACGTTTATATGGTTTTGATGTGATGAGAAGGACTTTGTTGGAGAAGGGCAAGAGATGTTTTATTTTCATCTCGATATACAATGCAATCTTTAATTATTAGTGTGTTGATGGATCTTTCAGATGTTCATTTGTGGAATAAAGTGGATTCTTATATCTTATTAATAATTATAGACTCGGGAAGATTAGTTGATTGCATAGTTGTTATGATTATGACAAGGTCATGGAGTGTAACAACCCGATCGATTATTTTGAGGTTTTTCTTTATGTTTGGTGGTTTGGAGTCTTGAGTAGCTTCATATGATGTATTACGACTTGCGTGCATGGTTGGTTTTGATTTTTGGGAAGTTCGGAGTGATTCAGAAGAGTAATTATTAATTTTGAAGCTTTAAGTTAAAAGAGTTGACCAAGGTTTGATTTTTAGGCAAATGGTCTCGAGTTCGTGTTTCAATGATTCTAAAAGGTTCGTATGATGATTTTGAACTTAAGCGTATGTTCGGATTTTGATTTGGAGGTTCCTAGGTTGATTTGGCTCTTTTTGGAAGAAAGTTGACATTTTGAAGGTTTAGAAATGTCCTAAGTTTGACCATGGCTTGACTTTGTGTCTATTGGGTTCAAATTTTTATTTTGGGACTTTGAATAGGTCCATTTTGTCATTTGGGACTTATGTGCAGAGTTTGATATCATTCTGAGTTGGTTTAGAAAGAGTTAGATGCTTGGTTGTGATTTAAGAAGTTTTTGAGCTTCATTGTGAATTCGATGTGTTTCGATGTTCGATTTATGGTTTTGGATGTTATTTTGGTATTTTGAGCTCGCGAGCGAGTTCATATGATATTTCTAGACTTGTCTAGATGTTTGGTATGGAGCCTCGGGTGTATTTCGGACGTGTTTCAAAGTGTTTTGCATTGAGTTCAATTTTGCTGGTGTTACAGGTCTCGTAAATGCGAGAACCAGTTCGCATTTGTGGTTCTCGCATTTGCGAGGTACATGTCACTATTACGTTTATGAAGTATAGTTAGCTAATAGTGTGGGATCGGGGGACCAATGAAGGAAGGGTATTGTGGGTTGCAGACGATATGTTCTATGGATTCGAGCCAAGTAGAGGAGTCTACTATCAATGATCGGATTACACGGTCATGCGTTATATTAGTTCTTGGACTAGGATGTGCTTTTGGATTGACTATCATTTGAGAATTATTTTATCGAGGATGATTCAGATCAAGGGATCGGTTTGATGTATGATGTACTACACCTTATGGAAATATAAAGGTCTTGGGATGATTCAGGTCTCGTTGTGTATATAGTGTTCCAGGAAAAGGAATCGCTTGGTTGCTTCTTTCGGATATTCATGTGCTGGTGGGATACATGTCGTTTAGTACATGTTAGCTATACATCGATGATTGGAGCAAAGTGGATGACTATCGAGAAGATTCTAACGAGTTTAAGATTCACATGTGGCATCAAAAAGGTTTTTGGATTTATGTATGGCTGGGATTGGAGATCTGAAATTGATGGTGGTGAGACTTGCAGTACTTCTATACCATTATTGCTTCTACATTGCGGTATTAAAAGGTTAAAGGAACAACTTCAGATTCACTGAAAGGTTCATCAATGCAGGAATTTTCTTGTTGAGGTACTCTTCGTTTCAGCAGTCCACGTGACTTGATGGAATTAGAGGGATTCAATAATAATGATTTGATTATGTGCAAATGAGTTTCGAAGAGTTTGCGATGGTTTGGCCACGACTTGAGGTTGATGTACTCTACAAGCATGGGGAGTTCATTACATGTTATGATATTGTTCTACGAGATTGAGTTAGTGGAAGGTTTCGTGTTGATGAGATGTCTATCCTACTAGTGACTCAGAGTTCAGAATGGGATCATCGTATTTTCATATGATAGCAGGATAGAGGTGATGCACTGTATGGGTTTGAGATTTCATGGGCAAGGTTATGGCTCGGTCTTAAAAGGAAGTTCATGAGTTCTAGACAGTATGAGAGATTTTAGATGTTTAGAGGATGTTAGTACCACTGGTATCGCGTAACAAGGGTGTGCGTGTTAGGAGATGCATTGTGTTTTTGACTGATGAGTGCTCGATTAGTATTATGGTAATTGCCTAGATGTTGACTGCTGATGTTTAGGTTTTTGCTACACGACATAGAATATTTATGTGAGTATTTTCTATGAGATTATTGTGTGTGAGTTATTGAGTGGTGCAGTTGGGATCAGATATGGAGATTCCTATATTCTTATGGTTTAGAGACTGGATGATCTTAGAGGCAGACTATTCCATGGTTGTGGACTGTGAAGATATGTTAAGAGTTAGACAACTTATGGTATATGTTATGGATAGGTTACTATGGACTTTTTAAAGTTTGGTTACCTATTTATGGATGATCGAAGTTGATTTGGGGGCCCATTGGTAGGCATAATAGGAGTATGTATTCTACGTCAGATCAGGCTTGCTTACTCTTGCGCAACATTTACTATGGGTATGTCATCATGCAGAATAGATATTATTTGTGACCTGGTTTGTTTTGTGTGTTTCTCTTATGCTATACAGATTATGAGACTACTTGTCTTTTCACACGCCTGAAATGATACCGTTTAGGCCTTGTGGTGAGATTCAAGCGAGATGGCTTTTGGGGTGTTGAATTGTTTATTGCGCCATGGTTATGGTTTCCTATCTAGGGTATATTGTGCTATCCGTTTCTCTATGGTTATGGTCATGCATTTCACGTGTTTGTTGTTGGTACACAAGTGGTTGTTGATTGTGAGCATTACGGCTCGATGAGTATTTCATGTCTATTAATATGTTTGAATTAGGTCATGCATCACTGAGGAGTTACGTTGGGACATGATCTTTGTGATTGCTTCGTATGGTTTGCTTCTCCCTTGTGAGATAGGTTCATAGCGTTGTGTTTTCTAGTGGTATTTGTTGAACTTGTTGGGTGGTTATCTTATTTGGATCTCATTCTATATCTGGTTATATTCTAGTTGTTGCTTATTGGACGCACGGATTGTGTCATGTGTGACTAGGTGGAATTTTGGCATGGCTCGTTAGTCGAATAGCTTGTAATGGATGAGATGATATCATTAGACCTGAAATTAGTCCAATCGAACTTGGATAAGGTATGTTTGGATAAGAATGTCATTAATCAGCTTCGAGTTTGGACATGGTTCTTGTTGGGCTAGAGAAAACCACGACTTTTGATTGGGTGAGTGGTTATGAGTTTCTACATGGTTCTTGCATCATTAGCGGCATTGTGAAGGCATGGAACAAGGTTTATTTAATATGAGGTTTGTCACCTGTTCCAGGTTTGGTCACCAGCGACTACTATAGTCAGAAAATATTGCTACGGACATATGAGCGATGGGTTATGTCATGTTGTTATATCTTGGGAATATATCTATGATTTGCTGCAGATTTTTTAAACTTATAAAGTGTATATGAAAGAACTGAATCGTATCAGGAATTTAAAATGTTGGAATTTGGTTTTGTGTTTGATGGATTAGGTTGATGAATAGTTCTTCATTCAGGATTATGCTAACGGGCTTTTGTAGATTTTGGTGATGTAGGATTGTCTATGGGTATGTGTATGGTGAGTTTATATAGTATTTGATGGCTTTGACACGACTCTTAGAACGTTCGAGGATGAACGTATGTTTAAGTGGAGGAGAATGTAACGATCCGACTGGTTGTTTTGAGCTTTAGCATTTTGTTCAGTGGTTGAAGTCCCGAGTAGCTTCATATGATGTATTACGACTTGAGTGCATGGTTGATTTTGATTTTCTGGAAGTTCGGGGGCGATTCAGAAGAGTAATTCTCAATTTGGAAGCTTTAAGTTGGAAGAGCTGACCAATGTTTGAGTTTAGGGTAAACGGCTCGGATTCGTCATTTTCAGTATTCTAAGTAGTTGACTCGTTTACTAAGTAGTTGACTAGAGATAAAAATAGAATAGTAATAATGCAGAAATAAAGTGCAGGAAATTAAGACACTGAGATTTTTATGCTAGTTCGGATTCAATGTGAATCTTAAGTCTAGTCCCCTTAGGTTGCAAGGGTGATCTCTTTCAGTATTTGACGTTTCCCCATTACAAGATGGTTGATGTAGCTTTACACCAACGACTTAGTCTCTATGTCACTTTTCCTTTCTTAATACAATATTTCACCAGTGTTTATATTTTTTTATTATGTCACTAATTACACAGCAGATCTAAAAAGAAATGCAGTGCTTATTTAAAATAGAACAAAAAGAGTGATAATGGTTCGTTCATATTATATCTGCTTCAAGCCTAGAACATATGTATATATACTTCGTGAAACCTTCTTAATTCTTGATTGCTGTGAATCTTGAGAGATTACAAACCCAAGGGAGTTGATCCTTGAACCAAATCGTAAATTGATTCTTTCCAAGAATAAGGTCAAGTTTCCATTGATATTCCTTGACTTGTGGCCTTAACACGTTTTTCTTCCACTGGGAAGATCTTTCAATTACTACTAGTATTGATAATGGAACCCCTGATTTCGGGCTTTAACAATCTCCAGTGTAGAGCTTTGCAATCTTGTTTTCCTTTGATTTTAAGAGCTTCCATAATAGCTTCTGGCAATCTTCTATCAAATCATTGATTGATTCTTCTTCCGAATTTCCGCTGCTTATTCCTTTTTCAAATATAATCATTGATACTTTTCCTTTCCTTTGCTTCTATAGGTAGATTGTTTCCTTAGTTCATGCTTGAATTATTGAGAATCTTGATTTCTTTGTTTTATCCCCAGTGATCCTGCACCAAACATGATATACTATTTTATCATCATTGAAACTCATATTTTACATTAGGTATGTGTCCGGATTTTGATTTGGAGGTTCCCAGGTTAATTTGGTTCTTTTTGCCGAAAGTTAGCAATTTGAAAGCTTAGAAATTCCTATCTTTGAGCACGTGTTGACTTTGTAGCTATCGGGTTAGGATTTTGGTTTTTAGATGTTGAATAGATCCATTTCGTCATTTGTAACTTATGTGCAAAGTTTGATGTCATTCCGAGTTGGTTTGGTAGGAATTGGACGTTTGGTTGTGATATTAAAAATTCTTGAGCTTCATTGTGAATTTGATGCATTTTGGTGTTTGATTCGTGGCTTCGAGAATTATTTTTTTATTTTGAGCTCGAGGGCTAGTTCGTATGATGTTTCTAGATTTGTCTAGATGTTTGGTGTGGAGCCCCGGGGGCTCGGGAGAGTTTCGAACGTGTTTCAAAGCGTTTTGCATTAAGTTCAGTTTTGTTGGTGCTGCAGATCTCGAAAATGCAAGAACAAATTCACATTTGTGATCCTTGCATTTGCAAGGTACGTGCCACAATTGCAATGGTGAGCGGGGGTGGCACGCTTCTCATTAGCGAAGCCACCCTCGCAATTGTGAAGGGGGACCTGGGCAGGGGCAGATCGCATTTGCGATTAATTAGTCGCTTTTGCGACTTTAGCTAACTTCGCCAATGCGAAGTGTATGGTTGCATTTCTGACAATTCCTGAGGCAAACATGCTTCGATTTCGCGATGCCTGGGTCACATTTGCGGAGGTTGCATTTTTGAACCTCTGGTCGCAAATGCGACATATGTAGTTGGGTTAATAGATGGGATTTTGGGACTTAGTATCATTTTATCATATTTTGACCCCGAGACTTGGTGGGAGGCGATTCTTGGAGGGGATTTTCGCACATAGCTATTAGGTATGTGATTTCACTCAATTTTGATATTATAACTTGATTCCTTATGGATTTTAACATCAAAATTATGGAAGTTGGAAGAAATTTTTGGGGATTTTTTACTATGTTTTAAAAAATAAAAATTTGAGATTTGAGAGTTCATTTGGACTCGGTTTTGATAACCAATAACATATTTGGACTCGGGGGTTATGGGTAGTCGAGATCTACCCCTCGACTCAAATTCTTGACCTGGCGAGCCTAGGGTTGAAATTTATTGACATTTGGGAATTGCATAAATATTGCAACTTTATTACTTCAAATTAATTCCTTTTGCATTGTTTGATGTTATCAAGTCATTTTTGGCTAGATTTGAGAAGGCGGAGGTGATTTATAAGGGAAACGATATTTATGAGCATTGATTTGGCTTGTTTGAGATATGTGTCTTGCCTAGTTTTGGTTGAGAATTTTTTTTCTACTAATTGATAATATTTTCTACATGCGGTGGTGATGTATATATGAGGTGATGAGAGTGTATACATGTGCCATGGGTATTCATGCTCGGGGTAGATTCTAGCTTATTCTATGTCATATTTGGTTGTGTTTTACTTGATTCCATGTATAAAGAAATGTTGATGCTATTGATACTTTATATTGAACCTGATGAGCAAATCTTGAGACCTATGTCATATATTCCTCAAAGATAGATACACGTGGGTTATGAACACACATCCGTACTTGTCCTTGTAATGTGTCTTGATTAGGACATGTACACTATGTGATACATATATGGTCCTTTGTATGACTACTTGAACTTGGTTTGTATACTTGATTTAATCATAGTCATGCTTTATCTGCACTTTTATTGTTATCACGTCATTGTGCACTTTATTAACATTTAGGTTTTGGCATGTGAGTGTCTTTCCTATGTGTTAAAAAATTTTCATGATGCCTTGATTGTTTGGAGAGCATGTCTTGTGATGCCTATGTCTCATTTACTTGACTATTATTCACTTTATGCTTAATGCTTAATATCTCGTGGCTCCGTGGATACTTGTAGTAGTTTGAGAGTTGGAATAAGACCGTCTTTAATGAGTCATATACCTTGTATGATGAGATTTTTGTATAGTCCATGTCATTGCATTTGAGTCTAGAACTTGCCCGACATGTAAGTTGAAGCAAAATTTAAGGCGTTTCTCGGTTTGAAAAATGATTTTGGTCTTTCTTTGATCTTTTTGTGCTTTTAATACTTATCATAAATAAAATTTATCCCAAGTTAACCCTTTTGAGCTTGTAGACCTTTTATTTGGCTCCCACTTTACAAGCCTATACCTTTTTATTCTTAATTGATATTATGTTGATTATTTTACCTT
This sequence comes from Nicotiana glauca, assembly GCA_026770625.1. Classification (NCBI taxonomy): domain Eukaryota; kingdom Viridiplantae; phylum Streptophyta; class Magnoliopsida; order Solanales; family Solanaceae; genus Nicotiana; species Nicotiana glauca. The sequence continues at coordinate 4,509 of MU767332.1, read as the reverse complement.
TTAAAGAACTTTAATTGTAAAATGAGTGCTAGAAGAAGTAAGGAGGGAATTTGGGTAGCTTTTGAGTGGAACCAGCGAAAGAAAGAAATGTGAACTTGATTTATAAAAGATTACACCACTAGTGGAAATTGCAAAAGGAAAAAAAATAGTTTAAAAAAAATCTGAAAGAAAAGAACGTTGATAAACAAATTGACATCTTGTATTGCTAGTGGGTATGAATTAAAGTAATGCTCAAAGAAAGAGGGAACATTGTTGGGGTGATTTTGGTTGCGAAATTGAAGTTAGGATTGAAACATTTGCGCTTAAATTTAATTATGTGATATGTTAAAGCGCTTAGGAGGTGAATCACTATTCCTAAATATATCCTACCCATCCCTTAGCCCATATTATAATCAAGAAAAGGTCCTAATTGATTTTAATCTGAGTGAGCCTATATTAGTAGAGATTGGACAAGCATATGGTGCCAATTGCATGCATGAGACTTCTTTTGTGAGAGCGAGCGATTTTCTTTGATATATGTTAGTCCTTAAAATATATTTAAGAATTTGACTTAAATGTATGGATTCAACTTAATCTCTTGTTCTTGTTATGATGGCACATGATTTCGCAAGGGATAGGTGACGCTATTAAAATTCTTTATGATGTTAAGTGTTCAAGCCATGAGTGCATTGTACTATTGAGTCGATTTTTTAGGCTATGATTGTTTTGAACATGTTGTAATTGTTGTGAATATTTCTTTTGAGGAATGGCATAAGTAAATGATAAAGTGTATGTAATATCTTATGCTCTAGCTTAATTGTTGCTATCAACCATGATCATTGGTGTAGTGCACCTCAATTGTGTGAAAATAAAGTGCTCAAAGATAATACAAATTGTTGGTTGACTCGAGGACGAGCAATATTTAAGTGTGTGGTATTAATATTTGGTTATAAATATATATTTTTAGTGCATTGATAACCTTACATTTTAGTTCTTTAATGACTAACTCTACAGCGTTTGAGCTTAATTAAATTGTTTTTATGTGTAGGATCATCGGAATACATAAATGAATGAAAGTTGTACAAAAAGATGTTTAAGACACAAGAAAAGACATGAAAGGGAGAAAACCGGGGCAAGGCAAGGGTACCTCGCCACACCTGGTCTAAGGCGCGCTTAACCTCGCCCCAGACCTCGCCTCGCCTGTCTTGAGGCGCGCTCAGTCGTGCTACAGACCAGGCCTCGCGTGCTCTAAAGCCTAGTCCCTAATCCGCGAATAAATTATTTACTACTCAGTTTTGGACTTTGAGACTCCTATCGTAGCCTATAAAAAAATCCTAAATGTGATTATTAAAGAGTTTGGTCAATTTTTAAGGAGACAAAGGCATAGAAACACAAACGGAGCAAGGAATTCATTGATTCTTCCATCTTTCATCTAGTGTTTATAACTTCTATGTTTAAAAATAATATTTTATGAGTGGCTACGAACCTCATTATTCTGGGATTATGGGTTGTTATTGACTATTGTTATTGGACGGTTGATGCTATTGCTTTATTCTACCATATTAATTTGTTTATTCAATCTTGCGCTTAATTATTTTACTGCATAGCTAACAGTAGAATACTATCTACGAACTTATTGTTGAACTCGAAAGTGGGAACTATAGGTTGCATATAAGATTGAATAGAGTAAATTCTTGAATTTGGGCATCGGAGAATAGATTTGCGATTAGAATAGACATATTCTAGCTGCCTTACTTGGTTATTATTGCAGGCGGTGCACATTCATTCTAGTTAATTCTAATTCTATAGACATATAGTGTTAGGTTGGCTTAAACAGTCGAGCGAGGAATTTAAAGAACTTCGCGGGCAGTTTAGATCCTGTTAATCAACAAATTAGATAGATTAAGTAGTTGAATGAACCAGAAAAATGCAATAGGAGAGGCATTAATCCCATAACCCCGGAATATCCCCATCATATTGAATTCACTCCTATGTGTTATTTGCTCTACTTGCGATCTTATTCTCCTATTTTCTTATTAGTTTCATAGTAATTTAGTTAGTCAAAACCATAATCATCATCCTCAAAATCGCTTGAATAAATAACTCAAAACTTGTTTAGTTTAGGCAGTAGCTGATCATAAATCCTCGTGGGAATTATATATTTTTATCACTTTATTACTTGTCGACCGCACATACTTGCGTGTGCGTTTGGACCCAACAGGGAGGCATTTTATTGTGACGTGCATGCAGTGAGATAAGGGTGGCATATGTGCATGCGGCGATATAAGGGAGGAATTTCATTGTGATGCGCATGTGGCGACATAAGTGTGGCATTGTGGTGATGTTATGTGATAGCCCGAGGGGTGTGGTAGTACAAAAAGGGGGCATTCGTGTTTCTGCTCATGACTTCTTTATTTTTTCATGCATTTTTTACTCGATTCGATGCATTATTTCTAACATGCTAATCAATGCCTCTATTATTACTTTATGATTTGGTTGTCAAGATGGATTACCTATATGGAGTTGATATCTCATATTATGTTGATTCATTAGTAGCATATTGGTTTGACAAGATGAGGAAGTTGCCATCAATAATTAATATATTTGATTCTTGATAAGTTTTCTTGAACGTGTCATTTGTTGATCGATACGAAATTGGATTATAATGTGGCACAAAGTCTTTGCAGTACAAGTGTGATCTATATTGTGGCACGAGGTCTTTGCCGTGTAGGTGTGTCTTGTATTGTGGCACTAGGTTCTTACCGTGTAAGGGTGATTGATAATGTGGGCACGAGGTGTCATATGTGTGCGATTTTATTTGATGACTTGTTGTTGAAACTAAGACTTTACTTCTATTGAATTGTTATTACTTATTCTGTATTTTAGTTATATTTTTTTTTCTATACATCCTATTTCTAGTTTTTGATATATTACACATGTTATATTACAATTTAGAATATTTTGACTTAAAACCCTTATCACTACTTCTATGAAGTTAGTCAAGATACATACTGAGTACATATGGTCGATTGTACTCATACTACACTTTTGCACCTTGCGTACAGATTTTGAAGTTAAGTAGCTGTGACAACGGAGCTTTGCATTGGAGATGTACCGGCGTACCAGATTCATGCTACTCTTTTGTTCATGGTAGCTTAGAATTTTATTTCTGTTAATGTAACTTTCAAATAAATATTGTATTTATTCATTTGACCAACTTTGTAAATCGAAATCGTGGTGGCTCATGACTTGTACTACCAGTCCTTGGGGTAGTTGTATTAAAATCTTTTGTTGTCTTATTTACAATATTGATGATTTTTCATTGTAGTAGTAACTTATAAATTTTGGCTTACCTGGCAAGTTGGGTTAGATGCCATCACGATATTAGTAGGATTTTGGGTCATGAAATAAAGGATGTTGGTTTGGGGAAAAGATGTGGATTATCTTCTGCGAGAAGATTTGATTTTGTGTGATTCTTAGGAGGGTTTTTGAATAATTTTCTTTCTACCCATTGGAATGTATGTACTTTAACTAGAGTTTGGATTGGTTAAGGAAGTTTGGACTATCACGAGGATGATTATGCACTTGGAAGATTATTTGAGCTTTTATGGCTAGCGCTACATGATCTTATGAAGAGTTCATCTAAATGGTTGTTATGAACAAAGAGTACTGTGGATTATTGGATGATGTGTTCTACGACTTTGATCTAAGTGGGGGAGTTAACTATCAATGATCAGATGGCATGGTCATGTGTTATATTAGTCTTGTGGATTAGTTATGAATTGAAAAGGATGACTTCGAAGATGATGCAAGCAATAGGATTTATCTAATTCATGATATAGTAAATTGTATGTGTATGTGGAGATCTTGGAATGATTCAGGGTGATATTCGTTGTGGATGCAGTGTGTAAGAAAAAAGAATAGCTTGGTGACTTCTTTGGGGTACTCATATACTGGTGGAGCACAAGTCATTCGGTACGTATTGACGGTGCATCAAAGATTAAAGCCGAGTGGATGACTCTCGAGAAGGTTCTGATGGTTTCAAGATTTATATGTGGTATTTAAGGATTTTCTGATTTGTGTATGGCTAAGATATAACATTTGCATCGGATGGCGCTGAGACTTATAGTATTTTTATATCATTATTGATTCTACATTACAGTATTAGAGAGATGAAATAAAATAGCTTCGAATTCGCAGAAGGTATCTTCATATCAGGCATTTCGGTTAAGGTGTTATTGGGTGCATTGTGAGCACGTGATTTTTACTCTAAGTAAATTATTCCAAAAATGTCAAATAAAATAATTTTATAATTTTAAGAATTTTGTTGCATTCTTTTATTAATTCGTCACATGATAACTCATATGAAAAATACAAAAAATGTATATGCATTAAGATTTTCAATTTTACATTTTTTTAGTATTAATGTATTTTCGAAAAAAAAACAGATAGAAAAAAAATCGTAAAAAATAGTTCATTTTAACTTTTATTGTTTTAATTGAAAATTACTACAAAATGGTTATTAAAATA